>JAHIAM010001130.1:0-71859 GCA_021605205.1 Aegilops longissima | reverse complement strand
CATCTAAAAACGACATACATGAAGGCTTGGAAGATAAGCGAGTCCATCAACTCCAACGGCATCACCGAGTATAGAACCACCACCTAAAGGCACCTTACTCGTCGTTCAAAAAGTCTGCAACATGAAACGCTGCAGTCGAAAACGGGTCAAGACATGGAATATGTTGGCAATGTAACACATAGAGAGTAATGAAAAGATTGCTATACTACATGCATATATGGCTGGTGGAAAGCTCTATGGTTACAGCTTTATGAAAGCCAATTTTTCCCTACCGCAAAGGAATAAATTTTATTTAACTATCATGGTGGTTGTTAAACATTGAGAATGGTTGACAAGATCCTCAATCCCAATTAAGCATCATCATTAAAACCCAACAAAATTAATTAAAGTAACATGATGAGATTCACATGATAATCCAAGTACTAGATACTCAAAATGTCCACAACCGGGACACGGCTAACCATGATTAGTTTATACACTCGCAAAGGTTTATGACTTTTCCCCACAAGACTCGATCTCCTCCGCTGGATTTCTCGACTACATGGTGTTCGAGAAACGGATGACCGAGACATAGTCTTTCGTGGCTTAGCACCTTACGATCGGGTAGACCGCATCAACCTACATCCCCTACATCAGCTAGTCTACCACCGTAAGAGTTCGACGACTTAGTCAACTATGCTAGAGCCCATAGTAGCTTGTGGCTGCACACGGAAGTTTCTAGTATGAATAGTCTCATGATCCCTTTGAGCCCGGGTGGTCTGTCCAAAAGAAACAGTAATCCTCGAATACCCAGTACCTCAATCCACCCAGATGTGTGTTTGTTGCCACCTTAGATAAACCATTTATTAACAATCTCACATCTGTCATGGATATCACTCACCCAATCCACGTCTACTAGCATAGCATGGCATAAGAAGCAAACGTAGAGTAACTCCCAAAGGTTTGAAAACAAAACAGGTAATAAGTACTACCTCATCTACTTCCCATCCCACAATTTAATTAGATCCTAATCATGCAATGTTTGAGGATTGATCTAATGCAATAAAAACTGGGTATGAAAGGGATATGATCAAAGTGTTACTTGCCTTGCTGATGATCCGCGAAACCTAGAGATTCAAAGTAACAAAGCGCGACCTGTAATCTATCGCAAACAAAAAAACAAGCATACAATAAGTACTCATCTAATGCACAGGTAAAACTCAAATAAGAGATCTAACCAGAAAGTTCAACTTAAGAACTCCGGTTTGCAAAAAGAATCAAATCAAACGAAGCAACGAAAGTCAAACGGCGAAAGAAAACAACTTCGTTTTACTAATCTGGACTTAAGTCAAATTTTATAGAAGAAAAAACTTGTTTAAGTTGGTTAAACGGAAAGAGGGGTTCGAGACGAAACTCCAGGCGTTTGAATCGCCTGATTTCGACAAACGAGCGAAAAGTTATACTAAAACGAAAATCGGATCAGGAAATCGCGATAAGAAATAATCGCGGAAAATCCAAGAAAAAGAAAAACGATGAACGAGCGAACGCTCACTAAATAAATAAACCAGAAAAAACCGATCTATAAAAAATGAAACTTAAAAAAAATAAACCGCAGTTAAATAAAAACCGGCAGTCAGGAAAACAGCCACGACGGCGGCTACCGGGCGGCGGGTCCCATGAGGCGGCGGCTAGCTCCCATGAAAGGCCGGGCGGCGGCGAGGCGGCGCAAGGCAAGAAGGCAAGGGCAGGCGCGGCGCTGGCGACGGCGAGGCGGGCCGGACGCTGCGGGCGGCGCGGCTAGGGTTTGGGGCGCGGGCGGCGCATGGGTGGGTGGGTTCTCGGCCCCAGGGCGGCGGTTTATAAAGCCCCGCCAGTGAGTCCTGGCCTACACGCCCAAGGTCGGTTCGACCTTTTTAAAAAAATTTAAGTCCGCAGAGAAAAACTAACTAAAGAAATACTAAACGACTCCAAAAATCCCAAATAAATTTTCCCCAACTTCTAAAATCAAGCGACAAAGTGAACATTTATTTGGGGCCTAAATGCAATTTTGGAAAACGATATTTTCCTAAATTCAAATAAAATAGCGAAAACTCCAAATAAAATCTTATTTGATTTTATTATTAAATCCTCAATATTTCTTTTATTTTTGGAAAGTCATTTTATTCCTCTCTTATATTCTTTAATAGAAATAATTGAAGATAAAATAATTAAAATCAAATGATCCTATTCTCAAAATTTGAGAAAACTCAAATATGAAAATAACGAAATCCCCAACTCTCTCCATGGGTCCTGAGTTATGAGAATTTCTAGGATCAAAACCAAAAGCAAACAAAATATGATATGCAATGATGATCTAGTGTATAACATTCCAAATTGAAAATTTGGGATGTTACAAACCTACCCCTTAAGATGAATCTCGCCTCAAGATTCGGGTTGGCTAGAAAATAGGTGAGGGTGGTCTTTCAAAGAAATCTTCCTCTCGCCCCTGTGTGGCTTCATCCTCTCGTGTGGTGGCTCCAATCGAACTTTGCAAAACTTGATAACCTTGTCTGGGTGACTCGGCTGGCAAACTCAAGAATCTTAACCGTTTCTCCTCATAGGTCAAAACGTTATCCAACCGAATTGCCTCCAACGGCACGGTATCCTCAATGCCGTATATCAGCCATCTCCGCTGGCACTTCTTCACCGAGAAACATGGAACACATCATGAACTCCCGACAATCCTTTGGGCAATTCCAACTTGTAGGCCACTTCTCCCTTACGCTCCACAACTCGCACGGTCCTACAAAACATGGCGCTTAACTTTCCTTAACAAAGAAAACACTTAATTCCTCAAGTGGAGATATCAAGATAAACTCGTCTCCGACTTCAGAACTGCCTCCTTGCGCTTAAAATCATGTAGCTCTTCCGCTCGACTGGCTACCGTGAGCCTATCGCTAATCAACTTCACCTTCCGCTCGCACTCTTAATCAAATCCGTCCAAACAATCGGCGGTCTCCAACTTCGCCCCACGATAACGGTGTCCTACACCTCCTTCCGCATAAGGCTTCGAAGGGGCCATCTTCAAACTGGATTGGTAGCTATTGTTGTAAGAGAATCAGATATGGCAAGTTGTCATCCCAACTTGATCCATAATCTAGCGACAGTTTCTAGCATATCCTCCAAAATCTGATTGACTCTCTCGGTCCGGCCCATCTGTCTCGTGGATGAAAAGCTGTGCTGAACTCTAGCTCGGTACCCAAAGTTTCGTGCAACCGATTCCGTAACTCGAGGTAAACCGGGTTCTCTATCTCGACACGATGCTCCTCGAACTCCATGCAAGCATACGATTCTGGTCATGTATATCTTCACCAACTTAGCACCGTGTAAGTGGTCTTTACCGATGAAATGAGCTACCTTGTCAATCGATCAACTACAACCCAAATTGAGTCATAGCCCTAACGAGTCCTCGGTAATCTCGTGATATAATCCATGCCTAACTTATCCCACTTCCATTCGGTATCGGCAATGGTCGTAATAATCTCGCCGGCTTCGATGCTCGCTTTACTCTCCGCATACATCACAAACTGCTACATACTCCGCAATATCTTTCTTCATTCCGTCCACCGTAAAGTATCCTTCAAATCCAAATACATCTTGGTATTTCCGGTGAATCAATATGGTGAATCATGGGCCTCTTGCGAATTAACTTCCGATCTCGGGTCATTTGGCACATAAACTCGTCTCAACCCATAGGGTATCGTGTTCATCCTCACGAAATCCCTTTAGCCTTTCCTTTGCTCATTTTCTCCTTTATAGAGGCAATCTCCTTGTCGCCTTCCGAGCTTCTCCGATTTTATCCATCAAAGTCGATCAATCTCCAATGTTGCTACATAGCCTCCTCGAACTATCTCCAAACATAGCTCATGAAGATCCTCGCTAACTCCTTTGGCAACTCTCCCGCCATTAGTGTATTGACATGGCTCTACGGCTCAATGCGCCGCCACTACATTAGCCTTTCCGGATGATAATGCAATCCCATATCATAATCCTTGATGAGTTCCAACCATCTCCTTTGTCCGAGGTTTAACTCCTTCCGAGTGAAAATGTACTTCAAACTCTTGTGATCCGTGGTACACCTCACAATGGTTTCCAATGAGGAAATGTTCCATGTTTTCAATGCATGCACTACGGCCGCTAACTCCAAATCACGCGCGGGCATAATTCAATTCGTGGAGGTTTCAGCTTGTCGGAAGCATATGAAACAACTCTTCCTCTTGCATAAGCATCGGCCCAAGTCCTCGACGTGAAGCGCCAAAAAACACCTCATAATCCTTGTTCTAATCGCGTAATCAACACCGTGAGGTAACCAAACGCTTTCTTCAACTCCCGGAAACTAGCCTCACACTCCTCACCATATGAACTTGGTATCCTTCTTCAACAACTCCGCAAAGGCTTTGCAATCTGAAAGTGCTATATCGACTAGAGGGGGGTGAATAGGCGATTTTATGAATTCTTCAACGAGGAATTTGTCGGTGAGGAAATTCCTTAGCTAAGAACTACTTGCAAATGGAATAAGTACTCGAAGTAAGCATAAGATAATGAGGGCATGGTCATCATGATGAAATGAAGACAATCAAAGAGTACAGTAAAGCGTAAACACATGATAGCACAAGATGAAGACAAACAGATCAAGAAATTGAATCGAGGAAATTGAGAAAGTCTTCACCAAAGTCTTCAAACACAGATATGAATGAACACTCAACACAAGAATGAGGAAATGAGAGGGTTGAGGAGATAGAACCAGAAGGTTGGTGAAGACAATGATTTGGTAGACCAGTTCCAATTGTTGTCTCAGCTTGTACGTCTGTTGGAGCGGCCGAGTATTTAAACTCGAGGACACACAGTCCCGACACCCAAATATGAAAGCACGCAGCTCAGACACCAAGTCTCACTATATTCTCCTTGAACTAAGGTCACATGCACTCGCCCAATCACTGTGGTAAGTCTTCAGCGATTTCCAAACCTTCATAGACTTGGTCACCGGCGATCCACAATTCCTCTTGATGTTTCTAGACCATGACGCCTAACCGTCTGGAAGAAGCACAGTCTTCAAAGGTAATAAGCGCCGGATCCACGCAGATCAATCTCTTCAAAGTGATGCTCAATCACTTGGGGTTTGTAGGGTTTGGTTTTTGGTTTTTCCTCACTGATGATTTTCGCCAAAGTCCCTGAGGATGGGTTGCTCTCAAATGACAAGTGTCAAGTTTCTTCGAGCAGCCAACCAGCTAGTGGTTGTAGGGGGCGGCTATTTATAGCCTAGGGAGCAGCCCGACATGATAAGACATAAATGCCCTTCAATGATATGACCGTTAGGTGGATAAGATATTTTGGGACAGCCGCGCCAAGAAGACAACAACGGTCGGAAATTTGAATCTCAAATTCTCGTATATCATGTTCTCACTGTAGGCAATCCGCATCATGCGAATTCCTTAACTCCTCGCCGAATAAATTCTCAACACTGTAAGAACTTCGCCTCACATCAAGAAATTGACTGAATCTGTATGATATTTCCAAAGGCTTCACTCAAGGGATTGGGAGGTGTAGGATTTTGAGTTGAGCATCACATGGAAATTTTTCCTTAGTATTTCTAATTTCCTTTAACAAAGACGGTGTTTCCTATGACTCAAGAAAGAGAAAACGAAACTACGAAAACAAAAGTCTTCACGCTCATGTTCCTCAAATGAATACCATGTCTTCAAGGTCACACCAATTTCTTCACTTTCAAAGTCTTCGAATATCAAAGTCTTCAATAAGAACTTAATTTTTAGGGTCGACTTTCTCTCAGAAATATCAAACTCCTCATAGACTTATAGACCTGTGTACACTCACAAACACATTAGTCCTTAACCTATATGTCTTCAATACACCAAAATCACTAAGGGCACTAGATGCACTTACAATCTCCCCTTTGGTGATTGATGACAATATAGGTTAAGTTTTCAACGGGATAAACATATGAAGTGTAAATACTGATATTGAGGAATTTGATTGGAAGATATAGAAGAACTCCCCCTGAAGATGTGCATAGTGAGGAATTTGCTTTTGAGGCAATGCACATTTGAAGAGTTGAATCATGGAGATCTCCCCCTATATCTTGTAATTCATACACGCATTTCACATATAATATGAAGAATTTGAAATGCATGATGAAATATGGTGCTTGATGAAATTCAGCATGCGTGCAATAACATTAAAGAGGAACAAGCATGCAAAATAACGCATCAAGAGTATCAGAGCACAGGAGAATCAGAGCTCATTGCATCAAAAGTATCAAAGCACCATCGGGTTTAAGATTACAACTCGATCCAATAAAAAGTTTCAGAAGAACGAGAGTTGTAACTTAACAAGAAAAATTGCCCATATAATAGACCCGCTTGAAGACTAACTCAAATTCCCCCCCCCTTTGTCATCGAATGACCAAAAGGATCGAAACTGAGGACTAACGCCCCTGAAAAATTTCAAGTTGAGGAAGGAGCGCCACCGTTGTTGGGGTTGGTTGTTGTAGTAGGGCCTGCCGCAGTGTCGTCCAAGTCTTCATTTTCATCAGTGTCTCGTGATGAAGAATAGGAGCTGGCCACCAAGGAAGGAACTTTGACCTTCTTGTATTTCTTCTGAGGAGGTGCGTATCACCAAATTCTTCCTTGAGACCCATTGTCGCCGGGCTTACGCGTCAGACATTTGAAAGAACAGCCCAAAAGCGCTTGAAGGTTTCATGGAGGTAGTAGTGGTTTTTCTTCACCGCATTGTGTGTAGATGTCATGTTGTGAAGAATTGAACCAAACCGACGCTTAACCCATTTATGATTGCGATCAACCTTCTGATGAAGACTGAGGAGTAACTCACGATCACCATCACCCCGGGTGGTGTGGCTTGAGGACTTTGCTTGGCCGAGCTATTTGCGCAGAGTCATGTGTGGCGAGTCATCATTGGTGGAGTAGGATGCAGCTTTGCGAAACTGTCCATCCAATGGACGAATGCCTTCATCGATCACAGCAGTAGCCTTGCCCTTGTCATCAGCTGAGGTAAATGTCCATTTGAGGACTTCAATCGGGGGCAAGTAGCTGCAATGGTTCAGAGTATCAGCCTTGTAATTGAGTGAAGACCTTGTCCTGATGAATCTCATTATCCAAGGCGCATAAGGCTTCAGCTCAAATGGTGACATAGGAATGTTTGCCAGAGTCCTCATGAAGAAATCATGGAAGTTGATGGGAACACCATGAATGATATTGAAAAGCATATTCCTCATAATGCCAACGACTTCTTCATCATTTGAGTCGTGGCCTTTGATAGGACTCATTGTCTTCGTCAGAATCCGATAGACAGTCCGAGGCACATACACAATTCCTTGACGAGGAATTTGGTTCTTGGGGCCTGCCTCGCTTCAAAGGCTTCATAAGCACTTGCATATAGTGATTTGAAAGTTCTCGTTCGTTGTAGATACAACGAGCACCATCAAGTGGAGGATCGAGTGGTAGAGCACGGCAATTCAGTTGTCGGTGCCTTGTAGTGAGTATTTTCACATCCAGTCCAACACCCATGAGTTCACGCCTTCAGCGCTTCCGTGATGTGCAGCGCTGCATAGAATTGAAGAATGAGTTCTTCATTCCAATCACGTATGTCAAGCAGAAATTCGTAAGTCCTCAAGCCGTGAAGAACACCGAGGACCGGCTCAAAGCTCGGCAGAGACTCCATGTCCACATGAGGAATATGTGCATGATCAAGACTTTGTCTTTGTTGAAGAGCACCGAGGAATAGAAATTGGCTTGACCGGCAGTCCGTAAACGCCTCTTCCTTATGCGAGCGTAATCATATGGATTGTAATCATGAAGAATACATGCTCGCCAAGAAGTCTTCAGCCTTGAACTTTTGCTTTGTTGAGAAGGGATTCTTTGGCTTTGGCAAGGGAGTGTCGTGAGTTGCATCACGACCTCTAGAATCGCAATCTCGTGTTCTTCAGCCGAGGAATTTCTTGTTCCTCTACAGTGTAGTCTCGAGGATCAGCAGAAGAGGTTCATCAGCTTAGTGGCTGGAATTTCTTCATGGATGATGAAGTGGGATAAGTTTCTTCAGAGCCCATTTGAACTGCTGGAGCAGGGACCGAGGTATCTGCTGGATTGGGGTGAAGAGTGAAGAATTTGGATGCTGACTTTCCCAAAAGTCATCGCTCATCACCGGGCGCTATGCCCAATATCCACATCTTCTTCAATTTCTCAACACCGCCTCTTTAGCTGTGAACCGAGGCATAGGCGAGGAAATGATTAGGGTTGAAGGGATTGCTTTCACTTCAATTTCTTCATCAATCTGCTCCGCGAAGCAATGTAATGATTTTCTTCATCGATCCGCTTGGGATCACATAATCTTCATCAAAAGGAACAAGGTCCTTTGATGGAATTGAGGAAATTGGAACAGCATCAATAGGATTTTCAAAAGAGCTGGTCATTGGCTTCATTTTCTTCGCAGTCAAGAATTTGACGCAGCTGATGCTTTCCGCTTTTTCACCGCAGCTCGCTCGCAGCCTTTAGTCTTCTTCACATCGAGGCGATGGAAGAATTGGAGTTGGTGTTGGTGCAGGAGGAGCCGAGGAATTTGATGATTTTCTCAAAGCAATCGATGCAGCTTGCCTGCCTTGTTCGGGCTTTTCAGCGCACCACTAGTGGATGCCCCGCAATTTATTCAGCGGCCGGAATGGGATCATCACTCGAACTAGCATTTTCTTCAAAGAGCTCGAACTTCATCACGGTGTCGGTATGTTCTTCATCACTGAGCCGAGGCTCCACTGAGGAATTTCTTGTTGCATTGGGGCAGCAACATTGGTGAATTTTTTCGTCAGTTGATTTAATCTGACTTTGGCTCCTTGCCAATCAGATAATAAGCATCAAAGTTTTTGTGAGGGCTTGATTTCATTCTCGACCTTGAGAAGTTCCTCGTGTCATTCTAACAACGCTTTTCTTCGTGAACTTCTCCTTTCTCAGATTGAGCTTTCTTGATCTCTCTTGCCTTTTCAAACTTCCATTTCTCTTCAAGATGAAATGGGTCAAGATGTGACTTTGTCCAGGGTCGATGAAAATCAGCATAGGGGTGTTTGGATCCTGTGCCGAGATCAATGTAATCGAGGATTTTCCTGATCCAACAGCAGAAGGGCATAGATGTGCCTTTGGCTCTAGCGGCCCTTTCTTGGCGGTCTCGATGATTTCCGCAAGTTCATCATCATCAGCCTCATCATCTTCGTGTGGCTCTTGAAGGCGACTGCTTCTTCTTGGGACTTGGCCAAGGACCTCGCCCAACAGTGGCCTTAGTCTTCAGCAGAGTCGGGCCAGATGAAGACTTTGGTGCACCGAGGAACTAGCTGAAACACCAGAGGCAATGGAGAAGCTCGCAGTCCTTGGCACGTGGGCCGATGCACAAAAGCCGAGGACTTTGTTTGAACTCCGAGGACTTGGGAGGAGCTGCCGAGGATTTTGAAGGAGCCGAGGATTTTGATGAGCAGGAGCAGATGAGGAATTGGCCGTGAGGGCACAAATGAGGAACTTGGCCGTGAGGGCACTGCTGGTGAAGCACTTGGCTTGTAAAGGGCTTTTGCCATAGATTTTCTTGGCTTGACAGAGGCCTCAGGGCAAGCAGCAGAGCAGAGTCCTCATTGAATTTCCTCACCGCCTCGCTGGCTTGTCTTGCCAATTTGGCTTGGCGCTGGCCCATTCTTCAGAAAGTCCTCACCACGCTTGATGTCGGTGGGGTCGCTTTGACCAGGTGCCAATGGAGCTCTTGGGCATGGAGGATTGAGTGCTAATTTCTTCATGTACTTTGGAGTTACATATCTGTATTCCTCCATTCCCTTGCCCATCTCCGCTCAATCTTTTGAATGCACACCTTGCGCTGATTTTTGTTTTTTTGACAAACTCGGCTTCATCAGTGTGCAATAATCAGATATATTTCCTCGTGGATTTCAAACGCAGTCATGACCTCGTGCCTCTTTCCTCCTTTCTCGTGGCTTCTTTCCTTCTCGCCATATTCTTCACCGAGGAATTTGAACAAACGAATTCTCCAAGAAGTATGCAACTTTTCTTCGAGGAACGCTGCAAATGAGTTAAGTTGATGAGAACCTAGTGATTCAGCAATGACATGAGTACCGTGAACAGAGTATAGTTGCAGGAATTTGAGAGGTCATATGCTTCTCGTAAGGTTTTTCAAAAGAACAAGTTTGAGGAATTTGACCAGATGAGTTTTGAAGAATTTCACTGCTTATCTTTGTCTTAGGTTCCAGAGTTGTATAGATCGAGGATCCACACAATTGAGGAATCTTGAAGAAAATCATTGCTTAGAGAAACTAATCAAGAGCATTTTTGATTGAGGTGTTCATATGTGTGAAGATTTGAAGAATAAACACCTTTGAAGATTTTCGTAGGTTTGAGAATCAAAGCGAGTAATAAAAGTAACTTTTAATTACCCAAGTGAAGAACACGATTTAACTAAGAAGGACAGTTGGGAAGTTCATCACCAGATCTTCCACGCCTAACTTGGCGGAGGAAGACATCTACGGCGCGGCGGAGTGATGATTTCCGCGGTCGGCGCGAGTACGCCGGGCGACGAGGTCGAGGCAAGGAAGCTCTTCCTCACCGGGCGATTTATGGAGAAGCGGCGCGCTTAGGGTTTGAGGAGCTCGAGCGGAGTAAAAGAAGTGAGGATGGGGAGAGGGGTATTTATAGAGGCAAGGAAAACTGTTCGCTCAAGATTTAGGGACTAACATGCCCTCGCCATTCTCCTTCTCACGACATGTGTCACCCACGCATCAAAAGTGGAGATCGTGTTAGATCGTGGGTGAATAGATAAATCCATCGGGATGCGGAACGGTTTGAGCGGCAAAACCGAAAGTTTGATAAGATCAGTTTTAAAGTTCCGCTCGCAATTTCTTCAAATGACAAGGACACAAAGGAAGATTTTGAACGAAGTTTCAAATAGAACGCACATGAAGAATTTGTGAATAGATTGGGTTGAGTATAGCATAGAGGGGAAGGGTCCCATCACATTCACTTAGCGTAAAAAGCAACTTGAAGAAATAGCCATAAGTGAATGTTGTAGAGGACATAAACCCATATATATATAGCTAATGAAGAAAACGACGAAACATTGAAGATTTTGAGAAGTTGAAGAATTTGAAAACTCAAGAATTTCAACAAGTGAGGAAAACTCAAATTGAAGATTTTCAACTTTGGTGGTGGAGTGACCCATCAGATAAGAATGATGATTTCATACACCGCTGCATAATTGTCGAGGGTTCTCGAGAATCAAATTCTTCATTAATTTCTTCACACTTAGAGTGTTATTCTTCATTGATTGAAGAAAACGCTTCTTCATGTGTTGCACATCTAAGTCATCAATTTTGCATAAGTATCGGATGTGTGTCCTTTTCAAAGAACTTTCAAGATTCTAAGATATTTAGCTCACACCGCAACTTGCTAAATCTCTTCTCATCCAAGGGCTTAGTGAAGATATCGCTAGTTGTTCTTCGCCTTCACATGCTCGATGGAGATGTCGCCTTCAACACATGATCACGAAGAAAATGATGACGAATTTGAATGTGCTTTGTCTTCGAGTGCTGAACTGGGTTGTGAGCAATCGTGATGGAACTCTCATTATCACAGTAGAGAGGCACATTCTTCACGTTGATGCCGTAGTCCTTGAGAGTTTGATTCATCCACAGCAATTGAGCACAACAAGAGCCAGCAGCAATGTATTCAGCTTCCGCAGAGACAAAGGATACGCAATTGCTTTCTTCGAGGACCAACAGACCAAAGATCGTCCGAGGAAATGACAAGTACCAGATGTTGACTTGCGGTCCACACGATCACCAAAGATAGTCGAGTCGTAATATCCAATGAGATCAAAAGTAGAGCCCTTGGGGTACCATAATCCTAGTGTTGGTGTGTGAGCTAGATATCAAGAATATGCTTCACAAATTTATGGTGTGATTCCTTCGTGTAGCTTGAAATCGGGCACACATGCAAACACTAAGCATTATATCTGTCCTAGATGCACATAAGTACAATAGAGAACCAATCATGGAGTGGTATACCTTATGATCGAAGTCAATACCATTTTCATCAGTGCATAGATGGCCATTTGTGGGCATAGGAATTTTGACGCCTTTGCAATCTTGCATGCCGAATTTCTTCAAGACATCTTTGAGGTATTTCTCCTGAGATATGAATATGCCATTGTGTTGTTGACGAATTTGAAGACCTAAGAAGAATTTCAACTCTCCCATCATAGATATTTGATATTCTTCACTCATCATATAGGCAAATTCATCACTATAACGTTGGTCAGTACAGCCAAAGATAATATCATCAACATATATTTGGCACACAAACAGTTCACCATCATATGATTTAGTAAAGAGAGTAGGGTCGAGTGAACTGGTGTGAACCCATTCTTCACGAAGAATTCCTTCAATGTATCATACCACGCCTGTGGGGCTTGTTTGAGACCATAGAGGGCCTTGTTGAGTCTCAAGACTTTGTCGATTCTTTGGATCTTCAAAACTGGGGTTGAGCAACATATACTTCTTCCTCAAGCTTACCATTGAGGAATGCAATTTTCACATCCATTTGATATAAAGTGATATTGTGATGGTTAGATAGGCGATTAATATGCTAATAGACTCAAGTCTAGCAACAGTGCAAAAGTTTCATCGAAATCAATTCCTTCAACTCGTGTAGCCTTGAGCTACAAGTCGTGCCTTATTCCTCACCACAAGGCCATTTTCATCTTGCTTGTTGCGGTAGATCCACTTTGTGCCAATGATATTATGTTTGCGAGGATCTGGACGCTTGACCAGTTCCTGCACATTGTTGAGCTCGAATCGATGTAATTCTTCTTGCATGGCCTGAATCCACTCAGTTCCGTAAATGCTTCATCTACCTTATGGGCTCGTGATAGAGACAAAAGCATAGTGCCCACAAAAGTTAGATAAATGTGAAGCTTTTGAGCGTGTGAGAGGACCTGCGCTCAATGTTATCAAGGATGAGCTGGTTGTCGCCGAGGAATTTGATCATTTTCCTTAGCACCATTTTCTTCAAAGATTATCTTCAGTGCATCACCGACGTTTTCACAGACAGAATGAATTCTTCAGCAGATTCTTCAAGAGGAATGACATCCTCGCTGCCTTGAACTTGATAGATTCCTCAGTGCTGGTTCATCTAACACAGTAGGTAGGTGCTCTTTTGCAGCCATTAGTTTCATCGAATCCGCACATCTACAAAGGTCAACAATCTTGTGAAGGGCGATGTTGAAGACTCAGAGGTGTGCGTAGTCCTTTCCGTAACCAAGCATAAACCTTCATGTTCTTTCGTGCAAATTTAGAATTGTGATGAGGATCTCTAATCCAGCATTTAGCAATCAAGACTTTGAAATAACTTACATTGGGTTTCTTGTCGTGAGGAGTTCATAGGCGTCTTCTTGAAGAATTTGTGAAGATATACTCTTGATGATGTGGCACGCGGTATCAATTGCATCAATCCAAAACGACTAGGCGCTTTGTATTCATCAAGCATAGTGCGAGCCATCTCAACAAGAGTTCTGTTCTTGCGCCCACGACACCATTCTACTTAGGAGTATAGGGAGCAGATAACTCATGAGTAATACCAAGTTCATCAAGATAGGCATCAAGACCGAATTCTTGAACTCAGGCCCATTGTCACTCCCGATGTGTCCGATCTTCACACCAAAGTTAGTTGAAGCCCTCGAGGAAAATCGCTTGAAGACTTCCTGCACTTCATTTTGTAAGTAACAATGTGTACCCATGTGTAACGAGAGTAATCATCAACAATAACAAAGCCATATAGAGATGCATCATTAGTTATCGCTGAGTAATGATTAGGACCAAAGAGGTCCATGTGAAGCAATTCAAGGACGAGTAGTGGTCATGATAGTCTTCCCTAGATGCTTGGCCTTGGTCATTTTTCCAGCTTCACAAGCTCCACACAAGTGATCCTTGTGGAATTTGACATTATCAATGCCAATGACATGCTTCTTCTTTGCAAGCATGTGCAAATTCCTCATGCCTGCGTGACTAAGTCGCCGATGCCATAGCCAGCCTTCAAGCTTTTGCAAGTAGACACACGGCTGGTTGTGGTCCTCAGAGAAATCAACAATATACAAGTCTCCTCTCCTAAAGCCTTCAAGACTTTGGAATTGTCACCCATAATCACAACACAATGATACTTGCCAAAGATAACAACCATATCAAGATCACAAAGCATTGAGATCGACATGAGGTTGTATCCTAAGGACTCAACAAGCATGACTTTGTCCATGTGTATGTCCTTAGAGATCGCAACCTTACCAAGACCCAATACCTAACTTTTGCCTTTGTCAAGAAAGATGATATGCTTCAGATGTGACGGTGATAAGGGAGCATCCATCAATAGATTCTTGTCACCAATATGTGATTTGTACATCCACTATCGAGAACCCACTCATGGTTTTGGGTTGATCATCCCGCAGATGAATTAGTGTAACTTACGATCTCATATACTTCATCGCTGAAGAATATGATATCAAGTTCATCGATGAATTTCATCAGCAAGATAATGATAAGCAAGATGAGGACGTGTGAAATGAAAGTTCATTTCATCATGATTAGCTCAAGGCCCTTTCGTGTATTTTTGTAAGGTCCCCAACAAATTCTTCTGACATTTAAAGCACATCCGAGACCTGACCTCGCAGAAGAGGTTAGTTCTTTTCTTCACCACCCACATCTCAAGGGGTGGCAAAGAGTTCATCACTCATGAAAGCACCATATGAGAATGGTGGCATATAGGCCAATCCATTTCGCTTCACATAAGAGGGGTTAGGTAAGCATATGAATAAGCAGAGAAATTCTTCGAGGACTTATGAACATATTGGTTTGAAGAATAATGCACATATTCATAGCCCTTAGTTCTACCCTGCGAAACAGAGTTGTTAGCATGATGATAATCATATGAGGACTTTGATCCTTTTGAGGAATTTGATCCACGTGAGGAATTTGGTCCGTATGAGGACTTGGATCCATATGAAGAGTTTGATCTAGGGTTCCTATTCTTCACAGGTGGTGTCATGAGGACATTCACCGAAGACTTTCAAGGCACTTCTTGGGAACCCAGATTTTCTTCATAGGGGAACCGCTCCTCAGCAGCTTAGTGCCAACATATCTAGCAAATACTTCACCATTCTAATTTTTGAACAGTTTATAGTTGAGTCAAATGACTCATCGTAAGAATGAGGAGATTCACATGTAAAACCAGATAAGTTAGATGGATCAATCGGAGGTCCCTTTGCAGAACCCATGAGGTTTTGGGATACCGCCAAAGCTTCCAATATGTTCCATCAGATTGAGTTTCCTCTCAAAGGCAATACCTCTTTCCTAGGGTTCCTGTTGAGGATCTGCTTTTAAGCACATCACAAAGAGTCTGATGCCCTTTGAGGCTTTTGTACATGCTCGCATGTACAATTCCTTCAGCCCTCGCATCGTCAAGGATACTAGCAATGTCCTCGATGAGGAATTAGTGATAGCAGAGGCAGGTGAAGAATTTGTAACATTTGAAGCATTTGAACATTCAGTGAAGAATTAGCGTAATCACGCTCAATGCACTTTAAGCATGGAGGAACAAATTCTTCCCGAGAAGCGCTGATTTGTTGAGCAAGTAATGAATCGCGCCCTTCAAGATCTTCATAACTCACTCTTAGCTTCTCAAGATCTTGCTTTTGAAGAAATTCATAAGAAAGTTTCTCATGATCGACAAGAGAGTGTTATGATGACCTTGAAGGCTGTCAAACCTAGATCAAGTCTCAAGATTTTCGCTAGGGCTTTAGTGCGATCCATTTCTTCACCTAACATATCATCACTCTTATCTAGCATGTTTTGAACCTTTCAAAAGCCCTTTGTTGTTTTACAGAATCTTAGCAAGTTTTGAGTAATCGGGCTTTAGATCTTCATCGATTCATTTTCACTAGATTCAGAGGAGGTATATTTGAGTACCTTGGCACCCTTTGCCATGAAGCAATAGGTGGGAGCGTAGTCATAACTATCTTCATCAGCTTTGTTGGTGAGGTCATTTTCTTCAGAGTTGAAGATGGACTTGTCGACGAAAGCAAGAGCGTAGAGCTAGACTCGCCACACCGCACTCAGATTCTTCTCGATGCCTCCTCTTCCTCATGTTCCTCGATTCAGCTTCAGAGTCCATTTCTTGCCAATGAATGCCCGAGCCTTCTTGGAGCTGCTTTTCTTGTGAGAAGAGGGCTTTGAGGATTTTGATGATGAAGATTTCACGATTTCTTCGCCTTCTTAGCATCATCGTAATCGTAATCCTTGTATTTCTTCTTCTTTAATTCCTTTTCCCATCGAGGACAATCTTGAATGTAGTGACCAAGTTTCTTGCATTTGTGGCAAAGTCTTCTTATAGTCACCGGATGAGGAATCACCGCTTGAGGATTTTCCAAAGCGACCATGTCTTGAGAACTTCGAATTTCTTCACGAGCAAAGGTTAGCTCCTCGCTCAATTCTTCAGATCTCCAAGGCTACTACCGAGCCTTCACACTCAGATTCGCATACGCCTTGGCCTTCGTGGCACGTGATTTTCCATAGCTAGAACCATAGAGATCTCTCTCAAAGAAGTCGAACTCATGAGTATTTAGCCTCTCGAGGATATCACCGGATCAAGTGACTTGTAGTCAAGACGCTAGTGTATCATCGCTGTGAGTATCAAATGAGGAATCAAGCTTATCTCAATAATTTCTTCACCACCTCATGGTCGGTGATGTCAAGGGCACCAAGCGCTTGAAGCTCATTTGAGATGTCAAGAGGCGATCAAGGTTTGTTGAACGCTGCTTGTCGTAGTCTTTTGAAGCGGTTGAAGAGATTATGAAGAACATCAACTCGAGAGTCACGCTGAGTTGAGACTCCTTCATTTACTTTGGACGGCTCGTCCTGATGAGCTTGGCCGCTTCCAAAGCACTCACTCTTCCATATTGTCCTTTGCTCGATGGCCACATATGATATTCTTCGCTTGAGAATCGAGTTGCTTGAATCTCTTCACATCGGCAGATTCAGAGAAGGTGTGACCGAGGAACACCATTTTCCACAACATACCGTAGATCGTTGTCAATTGCCTCAAGATGCATTCGCATCTTGTTCTTCCAAGAGGGGTAGTCCGTCCCATCAAAGGTAGGACACCCGCCGAGACCTTGATCATACCAAGGGCCGACATAACTAAAACCCGTGTGGTTAAACTAAAATCACACGTAACAAGGGAGTACCTTGCTCGATACCAATTGAAAGTGCTATATCGACTAGAGGGGGGTGAATAGGCTATTTTATGAATTCTTCAATCGAGGAATTTGCCGTGAGGAAATTCCTTAGCTAAGAACTACTTGCAGCTGAATAAGTACTCAAGTAAGCATAAGAGAATGCGGCATGGTCATCATGATGAAATGAAGACAATCAAAGAGTACAAAAGCGTAAACACAGGATAGCACAAGATGAAGACAAACAGATCAAGAAATTGAACTCGAGGAAATTGAGAAAGTCTTCACCAAAGTCTTCAAACACAGATATGAATGAACACTCAACACAAAGAATGAGGAAATGAGAGGGTTGAGGAGATAGAACCAGAAGGTTGGTGAAGACAATGATTTGGTAGACCAGTTCCAACCGCTGTCTCTCTGTACGTCTGTTGATCGGCCGAGTATTTAAACTAGAGGACACACAGTCCCGACACCCAACCGCCGAGCACGCAGCTCATGACACCAAGTCCTCACCGATTCTCCTTGAACTAAGGTCACACATACTCGCCCAATCACTGTGGTAAGTCTTCAGCGACTTCCAAACCTTCACAGACTTGGTCACCGGCGATCCACAATTCCTCTTGATGTTTAGACCATGACGCCTAACCGTCTGAAGAAGCACAGTTTCAAAGGTAATAAGCATCGGATCCACGCAGGATCAATCTCTTCAAGATGCTCAATCACTTTGGGTTTGTAGGGTTTGTGTTTTGGGTTTTTCCTCACTGATGATTTTCGCCAAAGTCCCTGAGGATGGGTTGCTCTCAAATGACAAGTGTCAAGTTTCTTCGAGCAGCCAACCAGCTAGTGGTTGTAGGGGCGGCTATTTATAGCCTAGGGAGCAGCCCGACATGATAAGACATAAATGCCCTTCAATGATATGACCGTTAGGTGGATAAGATATTTTGGGACAGTCAAGCAAGAAGACAAGAACGGTCGGAAATTTGAATCTCAAATTCTCGTATATCATGTTCTCATCGTAGGCAATCCGACAAAGTAATTCCTAACTCCTCGCCGAATAAATTCTCAATGACTGTAAGAACTTCATCTCTCACATCAAGAAATTGACTGAATCAGTATGAGATTTCCAAAGGCTTCACTCAAGGGATTGGTAGGTGTAGGATTTTGAGTTGAGCATCACATGGAAATTTTTCCTTAGTATTTCTCTAACCCCTTTAATAGTACGGTGTTTCCTATGACTCAAGAAGGAGAAAATGAAACTACGAAGACAAATGTCTTCACGCTTCATGTTCCTCAAATGAATACCATGTCTTCAAGGTCACACCAATTTCTTCACTTTCAAAGTCTTCAGTAAGTCTTCGTAATATCAAAGTCTTTAGTCAAGAACTTCATTTTAGGGTCGACTTTTCTCAGAATATCAAAACTTCGACTTATAGACCTATGTACACTCACAAACACATTTATCTCTTAACCTATAAGTCTTCAATACACCAAAATCACTAAGGGCACTAGATGCACTTACACAATCCTTGAGAAGTTCTCAATAAATCTCCGTAGTATCCTCATGAGTCCAAGGAAACTCCGGATCTCTCCAACTGTTGTTCGTGGCTTCCCAATTTTTACAAAGGATAACCTTTGTGGATATATACCGCTATTCCTTCTCCGGATATAACATGTCCGAGGAATCCCACTTCCTTCAACCAAAACTCACATTTGCTGAACTTGGCATACAACCGATGTTCTCTCGAGCTTCTCAAGTACCAATCGCAAATGTTCTTTATGCTCCTCTTCATTCTTTGAGTAAACCAGAATATCATCAATGAACACTACGACGAACTTATCCAAAAACTCCATAAACACTTTGTTCATCATGTTCATAAAATAGGCATGTGCGTTAGTTAGACCAAATGACCTAACGGTATACTCATACAACCCATACCTGGTGGTAAAAGCCGTCTTAGGTATGTCCTGCTCTCGAATCTTCAACTGATGGTACCCTGATCGCAAATCTATCTTGGAAAACACTTTAGCCCCTTGCAATCGATCAAACAGATCATTGATCATCGGTAGTGGGTACTTGTTCTTGATTGTTACTTCGTTCAATCCACGATAATCAACAACCATCCTTAATGTTCCATCCTTCTTCTCAACTATAAGTACTGGCGATCCCCAAGGTGAAGAACTTGGGCGAATATACCCTTTATCCAATAACTCCTTAATCTGCTTCTTAATCTCCTCCAAATCTTTTATGGCATCCCGTATGGTCTCTTAGATATTGGTCCTGCGTCGCAAAAGCTCAATCAAAACTCGACGCCTCTATCCAAAGGGCATGCCCGCAACTCTTCCGAAATACATCCGAAAATCCTTTACTATCGGTACTACCTCCCGCACAACTCCCGATAAGGAATTTACTTGAGTCCTTTTCGCACATGCCGTGATACATACTTGATCCTTCTTCCTTCAAGGCCGAAGCAAGATTGTCTTACTAGCGCATTCAATGTTCCTTCATACTTTGATAACCAATCCATGCCTAATATCACATCCAATCCTTGATATTCCAATACTATTAGGTCCGAGGGAAACACATAGTTACCAATCCTTCATGGTAATCGATCACACCATCGACTAGCCATATACTCGCCTCCAAAGCAGGTTACTAACATGGGTGACCTAAGGGCTTGGGTTGGTAGGTTATACTTATCCACAAATCCCCTTGAGATGTATGAATGCGATGCACCAGTATCAAAAAGAACGAGTGTAGTAAATGACTTAAACAAAAACTTACCTATTACTGCATCAGGTTGAGCTTCAACCTCCTCCACGTTAACGTGGTTCACCTGTCCCCTGTTGAAAGGGTTCAGCTTCTTCCCAGAGCTTCCATTTCCATTCTCGCCTTCGTGACATTCATTGGCATAATGTCCGGTCTTCCGACACTTAAAATGTATGACTTGGCTTAGGTCTCTCTTGGCTGGGGTTGATGGGTGGTACGGTTCGCCGCTGCTTCCTCCATTCCCATTACCATTCTTGGGGCCATTATGGTTGTGCGTAGCTACCTCCATGGGTATGCTGAAAATGAACTTCCGGTTTAGGGTAAGACGGGTTTCGCCGAGCCCGAATTGTACTTCCCCGTCCATACTTCCTCTTGCGGTTTTCAATTTGTCGCTGCTTCCTTCAATCATAAGAGCATGATCTACCAACTCCTGGTAGTTGTTGAAGCTTGCTACCATCAAATGCATGCTCACTCGCTATTCAGTCCTTCCAAACTTCTCCCGCTTAGTCGCATCCGTAGTAACGCTATCCGGGCATAACGTGTTAGCTTACTAAAGCCATCCACATACCGCCAACCGTCTGTCCCTCCTTGGCGCAAGTTGTGAAACTCACGCTTCTTCATGGCCATAGCTCCCGCTGAAACATGGGCAGATGGAAAGCTTGTCAAACTGATCCCATGTGACAAGATCCACAGGTAAGTGGCTGTGAAATTCTCCCACCATGCGGCCAAGGGTCCTTCAAGCCGATGAGCGCAAATTTCACCTTTTCCCCATCTCAGACATCCCGCAGCGGTCAACTCCTCCCCGCCTTACGGATCCAATCATCTGCCACTATCGGCTCGGTGCTATCGGAGAACACCGCGGATTCAGCCTAAGAAAACGGGTTAAGTGATCAACAGTGGTGGCAAGGTGGGTTGTTGTTGTTGTTCCCGGTTCTGGTTCTCGTTCTCGACTAGCAACAAAGATCAAAGCATTCGCTGCTGGATCAATTGAGTGAGCTCCGGGAAAGCAAATCCATTGTCACGCCTCGAGGCATCTCGAGGGTTTAGAAAAGATGAGAATTAAGAATAGAATGAGGTCTAAAGAGAAAACACTACCCAAATGCACATGAGGCAAATGCACACAAAATCACTTCATTCAATCAAACAAGGCATACAATCGGTCTAGAACTATCGTAAAAGTGCTTGGACTATGCTATGTACATGGTGGAACACTACTATCGTTATGGTGGTCTACTAGAAAATTGTTCGATGAAGACTCCATGATATCTCGCCCCGCTTCGCCTTCAAGTCATCATCACTAGGATCGAATCGGTGTCGCCGATGATGATGTAGTTGTTCCGACAAGTGCAATCGCCATCTTCTCTCCGGTGTTGAATTCCATGAGTTCTTCAATCTTCTCCTTAAGGTCGCCGCTTTGTCTCACTAGAGCGACGATCTCCTCCATGTAATCCTTGCGAAAGTGGCCTTCGCCTCCTTATAGCTCGATAATTCTAGCCTTTGCTTTCTTCAACTCCATCATGTCTCACAAGCACATCCGGTTCTCTTGGCGCCGAATGTGCTGGCTTAACTCCCGGATGAAGGCTGCAATGGATGTATCCTTCTTGGTGCTAACTATCTCCCATTGTTCATCTCGCGCCCACAAATCTGGTAGATAGTATCCTTCAGTCATCTTGGTAGACTTCTCCAATGCGCCCCATGGTGATGTGAGCCGCCATGCTCTTTCCTGCACTCCAAGTTGGTGCATTAAAAGTACATTCTATGGGCTCCGTGGATCGGCGCGAACGTTCTTCCCGAACTTGAGCTTGAATCTTCCAACGCCCTCTTCGAAAAGTGGCGCTTGTAGGTCCCGTGAAGCTTGGTATTCCGATGTTCAGTACTTAGTGACTTCCTTCGTGTCGCCCAAAGGGTGTATCTTCATCCGCCGCGTGAACTTGATCCTCGCCTGGCCATCCTAAAAGAGTAGAAAAGATGAGGAGTCGTAAATGAGAAGAGAGTAGTGATCTAGGGCTTTAGCTTAGTGGTCGTGTCTCTACAGACAAACAGGTGCTCGATATTATCTTGTAGCGATCGACCTCAAATACCGATCTCGTGCTCGTGTGTCATCCCCGGATCAAGAATGCCGACACCACACAGTACTTGAAGGATTTATAACAGAGTAGCAATCACACAATTATTACATCGAATGTCTCAAGAGAGAACTTATTACTATAAAAATGGCTTAAGGCCATCTAAAAACGATAATAGCGGAAGGCTTGGAAGATAAGCGAGTCCATCAACTCCAATGGCATCACTGAGTATAGAACCACGACCTAAAGGCACCTTACTCGTCGTCTGAAAAGTCTGCAATATGAAACGCTGCAGCCCGAAACGGTTCAAAGACATGGAATATGCCGCAATGTAACACATAGAGAGTAATGAAATATTAAGCTATACTACATGCATATATGGCTGGTGGAAAGCTCTATGGTTACAGCTTATGTAAAGCCAATTTTTCCCTACCAAAGGAATAAATTTTATTTAACTATCATGGTGGTTGTTAAACATTGAGAATGGTTGACAACATCCTCAATCCCATTAAGCATCATCATTAAAACCCAACAAAATTAATTAAAGTAACATGATGAGATTCACATGATAATCCAAGTACTAGATACTCAAAACGTCCATATCGGGACACGCTAACCATGATTAGTTTGTACACTCGCAGAGGTTTATGACTTTTCCCCACAAGACTCAATCTCCTCCGCTGGATTTCTCGACTACATGGTGTTTGAGAAACGGATAACCGAGACATAGTCATTCGTAAGCGCTTAGCACCTTACAATCGGGTAGACCGTATCAACCTACATCCCCTACATCAGCTAGTCTACCACCGTAAGAGTTCGCACGACTTAGTCAACTATGCTAGAGCCCATAGTAGCTTGTGGCTGCACACGGAAGTTTCTAGTATGAATAGTCTCATGATCCCTTTGAGCCTGGGTGGCGGTCCAAAAGAAACAGGCAATCCTTGAATACCCAGGTACCTCAATCCACCCAGATGTGTGTTTAAGTTGCCACCTTAGATAAACCATTTATTAACAATCTCACATCTGTCATGGATATCACTCACCCAATCCACGTCTACTAGCATAGCATGGCATAAGAAGCAAACGTAGAAGTAACTCCCAAAGGTTTGAAAATAAAATAGGTAATAGGTACTACCTCATCTAATTCCCATCCCACAATTTAATTAGATCCTAATCATGCAATGTTTGAGGATTGATCTAATGCAATAAAAACTGGGTATGAAAGGGATATGATCAAAGTGTTACTTGCCTTGCTGATGATCCGTGAAACCTAGAGATTCGAAGTAATAGGCGGCGACCGGTACTCTATCGCAAACAAACAAACAAGCATACAATAAGTACTCATCTAATGCATAGGTAAAACTCAAATAAGAGATCTAACCAGAAAGTTCAACTTAAGAACTCCGGTTTGCAAAAAGAATCAAATCAAACGAAGCAACGAAAGTCAAACGGCGAAAGAAAACAACTTCGTTTTACTAATCTGGACTTAAGTAAAATTTGACGGAAGCAAAAACTTGTTTAAGTTGGTTAAACGGAAAGAGGGTTTCGAGACGAAACTCCAGGCGCTTGAATCGCCTGATTCCGATAAACGAGCGAAAAGCTATACTAAAACGAAAATCGGATCAGAATCGCGATCAGAAATAATCGCGGAAAATCCGAGAAAAAGAAAAACGACGAACAGATTAACGAAAGAACGTTCGTTATCTGGATCTAAACGATGAACGCGTTCGTTATAACGAATGAACGAGCTTAACGCCTAAATAAATAAACCGAAAAAACCGATCTATAAAAACGAAACTTAAAAAATAAACCACGTTAAATAAAAACCGGGCGGTTTTAGGGAAAACCGCCACGACGGCGGCTACCTCGGGCGGCGGGTCCGGTGAGGCGGCGGGCGGCGCGGGGCGCGGGCGGTGAGGCAATGGCAACGGTCAAGGCTACAGAACGAGGCGGGGCGGCGGCTAGGGTTGGGGCGCCAAGGGTCAAGGGCTGGTGGGCTGGGTTTGGGCCCCGGGCGGCGGTTGAGAAGCCCCGCCAAAGGAGTCCCGGCCGTTATGGCCCAAGGTCGGTTCGACCTTTTTTTTAAAAAATTAATTCACAAGAAAAACTAACGAAAGAAATACTAAACGGACTCCAAAAATCCCGAATAAATTTTCCCACTTCTAAAATCAAGCCGACAAAGTGAACATTTATTTGGGGCCTAAATGCAATTTTGGAAAACGATATTTTTCTAAATTCAAATAAAATAGCTTAAAACTCCAAAATAAAATCTTATTTGATTGTATTATTAAATCCTCAATATTTCTTTATTTTAGGAAAGTCATTTTATTCCCTCTCTCATATTTTTTCCAATAGAAATAATTGAAGATAAAATAATTAAAATCAAATGATCCTATTCTCAAAATTTGAGAAAACTCAAATATGAAAATAACGAAATCCCCAACTCTCTTCGTGGGTCCTTGAGTTGCGTAGAATTTCTAGGATCAAAACCAAAAGCAAACAAAATATGATATGCAATGATGATCTAGTGTATAACATTCCAATTGAAAATTTGGGATGTTACAGTAATGGGAAATTTGGTTCTGGCGCGGTTCATGCATGGAGTACGTACGAAAATTGTGAAGTTGATGCGAAAGGTAAGATAATTACTAGTAGTACCATATACTACTACATGGATTTGACGGGAAGATAAAGATACATATGGATCCATCAACGACATCCTCATGCCCTAGTGCATCGGGTCACCAACCGACGGTGAGGAGCAAATGTGTTGGCGGCAAGCTCAACGTGCTTCCAACAATGTCATCCAAGGTTGCCTCATGGGTCCAAGAAGGCCAGCATCCTATCGCCCTCCTATTGCATGTAGTAGTCCTTGTGGACGATTTGCGCGAGACGGGTGATTATGTCGATGGTGTCTTGCTATGCCAGCGATGCGCCGTGAGCGCGACCGAGGTGGACATTCTCCGCGCGACGGCGGGCAAATGAGGGCCACCAATGTGTCGGAGCGGTTGTCACCATAGAGGCTGTTCATGGTGGCATGCATCGCATAGCCTGGGTGCGTGGGCTGGAGGCATACGTCAAGGTCGTCCGTGAGCTGCTTGACGATGGTGAACTTGTCGAGGAAGCCGATGAGGACCTCGTCGAACAAGGAGACGGTTGCCGTCTGCTGCCCTCGCCTCGGGCGGCCTCAAGCACTACCTCGAGACATTCTCGTGTCGGTCCGTAGGTCGGCATCGTGGACCATCTCGGCACACCGGGTCGATGCTCGCGCCATCGCCCATGGGTCTAGCTTCTAGTCAACTGATCTTATGATTGAGTGATCACTCTGCCCTTGGGTGCATAGGTGCGAGGATTTTGTAGATTGACCGGCAGAGCCTTTATATGAGAAGTGCAGATCGCGTTGAATTCACGCATGCGTGTTGGCCATCTACTCATTTTTCATCATCGCACTCGCTTTGGGTGTATGACGGTTAGCCACCACCCGCTGGGCCCACGCCTCATACACCCAAAGGCAGGTGCAGAAGTCAATGAAGCTGCGCCCCCTCCGCAAGCCGGGCAAGATAGTCATCTCACGGACCTCTAGTTTGGGCCAAACAAGAGAACTTTGATGTTTATCGGTTTATTGGTCCCTTTGCATTTTGCGCCAAGTTTTGACCTTTGATTTAACTATATTCCTCCATTCTGATTATCGTAGTGCCTATAGATTTTGTAAAAGTCAATCTTGTTAACTTTGACTAGTGTATAGAGAAATTTCTACATCTACAATACCAAACATGTACATTCTGAAAATATAACTCACGATGTATCCAATGATGTGCATTTGGTATTCTAGATGTACCTACTTTTCTCTATAAACATGGTCAAAGTTTGTAATGTTTGACTTCTGTAAAAATCTATAGGCACTACATTATGGAACGGAGGGAGTAAAATGTTAATGCATGTAACCAAAAATGTTGTGTAAGTCACCTTACGAAAACCAAATAATCCCAAAACACTTAGGCATGGTACATTAACTCCCTCCTCGTTTCTTATTTCGTGACATATCAACCAATGAGAGATGTGGGCCGTGTATTCTTTCAATGACTTGAGACTACCAAACATCACATGCAGTGGTTAGTTAATTGCACGTAATCCTATTAAGTAGCAAAAAGACATTAAGTTATCTCGCCGATAGGAATAAAACAATACACCATGTATTTATTTACAGATGGTGTAGTACATTTTTTTTGACATGCATTACTAGATATTGCTAGTCAAATACTAAATCCAGATGGACGTGGTAGTACTACTAAATCCAGACGGTGGTGCTAGTACTAGTAGTAGTACTACCAATGTAGTAGCAATGTACTACCCGCTGGTCAAATTATTACGGTTGCTCCTCACAAAGAAGTGACAAGACCCTCACGCCGGAGATGACACCGAGTATAGGCGCCGTGTTCGCATACCATAGTCAACCTCACATTCTGCAAATACAATCATCATGGTCAGTAGACCTAGCCTCGCTTACAACTAGCCGTGTTCGACATAATTTCCGCAGATAGATCCTCGCATTGCACGGAACACCAAGATTGGGGTGGACGGCGCCGCAGCGCCATCACGCCTAATTTTTCCATGGCCTTCTCGATGTGGTGGGGAGGAGATAAGGCTGATTGTGAGAGACAAGGAGTTGTTTGTAAATAGGGAACAAGTGCGGCATCTTTTGCAAACCGAGAAGTTTTGTTTGTATGCGTCATATCTAGATCCGACGGCTATTGGTGAAAGATGGCAGGCACAACATCATCACCAACTCAGGACCTGTTTGATTCGTAAGATTTTGAAAACGCAGGAATAGGACACGGCAATATTACAAGTTTCAAACTGATATTACAAATGTTGGGAGTAATGTTGCACCTACGAAGAGGGAATTACTAGGAAGTTTACGTAAGAACTTTCAGCATTTTAGGTGGATGCAGCATTATCGCATAAACTAAAATAAACCGCCTCGACAAGTCACTAATGTGCAAATAAGTTTTCGAGTCTCCGCCACTTGATGTTTCAAAACAAATTCAGCTTCATGAGACTTTGTCATTTAGGCTTAGACGCTATGTGATCAGACGCCATTCGTTGTTGCGCCGAGAACACCAAACCTCATTACCTTGAGCACACTTGCCTCCGTAACAAAGAACTCGCCAATTTAATCTCGATGTGCTGCCTCGGTAGTCGATCAAATCAATTTCTCGAAGATGGAGATCAAGGCATTCATGAGATTGTTATAGTGCAACACATTTTTCACTTTCGGTCTTTTTTATCCGCAAAAGAAGAGAACATATTAGAGCAGCCGGCAGATAAGATTGCCGTGTCATCAAGAGGTACCAATATCATTCGATCATACGATAGGGTTGGTTGGCTAGTGATATTTTCTCTCTCTCTCTCTCTCTCTCTCTCTCTCTCTCTCCTCTCATTTACCTAGGAGTACGTGAAGAGCTTAGGCATTTGTTGCCTTCCACTATGTGGCCGATGCCATATTTCGCAAAAGTATGCCACATAATATGCATCAATGTCAAATCAAAAGATTTTGGCACCGCCTCACGGTGTGAGAGAGTTGGCACCACTGCACACAGCACTCCACATGTATAAACAAATCAATAAAACCAACTACACCAACCTCTCACTCTCCCAAACAAGTGTTTTATTGCCTCAATTCTTCTCTCTCCCACGCAAGTGTTTTTTCATTATGTGAGTTAATTTGGCACCGAGCAAAGTAGGTGATCCAGATTGGGGCACCAGTGAGCAATGGAGGGGCATCGATGCCAAATGCATCACAAATTAATTTGGCACGTGTTTTGGCTTCACATAGTGGAGGGTCAAGTATAGCCCACTTTTGTACTACCTCTTATTCAAGATAAAATTTTGACCATAGATTTATGTAAGAAATGCCAATGCATGCCACTAAAAATTACACCATTTGAAATTATGTTCAAATACGAATCCAATGATATAGTTCTTAGTGACATGCATTAACATTTTGTCAGTTAAATCTATGGTCAAATTTTGATACTACAAAATAGGAAGAGTAAACCAGGACAGAGGTACTACTTGCTCTTAGGGTAACCATAGAGTTACTTGAGTAGTCTAACTTACTTTCCACTATGACTAGCCTAGGATACTATAGTAGTACAACAACAAAAAAATGATGCAGGTGATCACATGAGAAAAAATACTAAAACTTTTCTTTCGTGCAAAGGCGAGATGCAGTTTTGAACACTATGATTTGTCATCGTAATTTGGGAAAATTACTAAAAAATAGAGCTACGCTAGATTACCGCTACTAATAGGAAAGAAGTTTCACTCGATGAGTAGCTTATCCATGAACGGAAAGCTTGTAAGGAATCCAACAACTTGATCCAGATTCGGCCGATAGATTTTATTGCCAAGATCTTCACTCTGCAGAGATCGTGGTCAAGCTTATGGAATCATTTTCTCGAAGACGGTCGAATACATCAAGAAGAAATTTAAAATGTGAATTTCAAGAAGACGGAGAAGAAGATGAGTGTTGTACCCGAGCGATTACGGATCCAATAAAGAGTTCAAGAATTTGGCATCAAAGGCACCAACGCTGTCAATTTCAAGCGCCAATGACCCTGATTTTTGTTGGACCTTCCGATCCGGCTGTAAGCAATATCTCAAGGAAAGGCAAATTCTCAATGACCATAACGTGGAACAGCTGGAGTGATCTCTTCCTAATTGATGTCTTGTTGCGGGTCCAGCAAGACACATAAGTCCATCAAAGATTCGTCGAGGCTATGTGGAGGCTAATGAACCCGTGGATCTGCTCAAGACGAAGGTACTCGAGCGCAGTACAACAGCGGAGCAGGTGCTCCATAGCCTTCTTTGAGATGACAATGTCGAAGAGGTCGAGCTGCTTGAGTTGAGGGAGAAGAAGGGCGGGCGCGCATTAACTGGGAAGATAGCAGAGCTGAAGCTAGCGAGCACACGCTGGCGTGAGGCGGAGCGTGGACGGCGGCAGAGAGCTTACATCGCCCAGCTTCAAAGCTGAGCTCCTCGAGCTGATCTAGGGCGGGATAAGAACCACTCGTCGAACTTGATTGACCTGCAGCTGGTACCGCACATGCGGATGTCAAGGTGTCCGCTGGCCAAGGGTGCGGCGAAAGGATCTTGGAGATCGCGCTGCGCGCTTGTAATCCCCGCCGCAAAGGCAGCTGCCGACGGTGAGGTTGAGGGGACGCGACGCCAGAGGGGGCGCCACCACCGAGAGAGCAGGGCGGTCCGCACGGCAGATTTGGTGGGAGGAGGCCGATGATGACGAGCAGCATGTCGCCGGGAGGCTGCCGATGAAGTCCAGCTCGCGGATGCGGTTTTGGCTCTAGCCGCCCGCTTGTTGGATACCTCGCCGTCCATCTCAACCGCGCGACGCCGTGTACACGCAGCTAGTGTGTGTTGTGTGCTGGGTGTGCGCGAAAGTGCATCCTTCTCGCATGCCGCCAACACAAGGTGAATTGTGCGCGAAAAGGCCCTTCACATGGAAGAAGTGTGTCCTCAATGCACCCTCAATTTACTAGCATATGGGGTGCTACCCCGAGTGGTTTCAACTTTGTTTACTTCACCGTGTGTCAGATGGGCCTCTAGTTTACTTATTTTCACCCACTGCCACATGGGCTAGCACACAAAGATACAGAACACGAGCCGACAAGGAAGCATGTGGACTGGTTGACTGGTCAACTAAACAATATACAGAGCTATACGTTGACATAGTGAGTGTATAATCCATCGGTATAGTGTTCGAGTGAGAGGGGAGGCCCGTGAGAGATAGCAGAGAGAGAGAAAGAGCTACTCCCTCCGTTCTATAATGCAGTTCCAACATTTTTTTTAAAAAGTCAAACTTATGAAACTTTGACCAAGTTTATAAAAAAATTACTTATATCTACAATACCAAAGATAAATGATAGTATGAAGTACATGTTGTGATGAATCTAATGATCATTCCAGATGTAAATGTTTTTCTCCACATATACCTGGTCAAACTTTTCCGAGTTTGACTTTTCAAAACATCCATATGCTTATGGACGTGAGAGAGTCCCTAACTAGAGAGAGAGAGAGAGAGTGAAATAGAAAGAGTGAGTGAAAAAAGTGTGTGTGCGTGTGTGAAAGAGACATGGACAACACTCGATAAAAGTATAGAAGATACCCCGAGAGATATCGAGATAGACGTATGGATGGAAGGAGACAATACGTGTGTTCCTGATGGCTAGTGAGAGATAATCATACTTAGGGGGGGGGCAGTGCTTGCGCCTATGATGGAGTGAGGGATTATGGTACTTATTAGGGGGGTGTGTGTCACATAGAGAAAGAACAAGGGCGAAGAGTGTTGGATGGGTCTATATGTATAGCGGGAGCGAGACATGTGTATGTGTGAACCAGGGAGATATAAAGTTTGAGGATCCCCGATAAGGCTGAGTGGTGCGTCAGATAGCTGAGTGGGGGAAAGAGATATTCCATCCGCTCGATAATGCAGTGCATGTAAATTTTTTAGAAGTCAAACTTTGGAAACTTTGATCAAGTTTACGCAAATGTTATTTATATCTACAATACCAAAGATACAACATACGAAACTACATCTCATGGTGAATCTAATGGTATATGTTTGTCGTTCTAGATGTAATTGTTTTTCTCCACGTACATGGTCAAACTTTGTGATGTTTGACTTTTCAATAAATCAATATGCTATGGACCGAGGAGAGTGCCTAAGTCGAGAGAGATCAAGTGCGTGTGAAGGAGAATGAGTAAGTGTGCAAAAGGAGTATGTGTGTGAAAGAGAAAGTGACAACAAACGATAAATTAGAGATAGAGTGTGTTTTTTCGTTTCTTAGGTGAACATATCACGCATGCATCTCCGAAATAGAAAAGCGAAGCGAGGAGATACACGAAGATAGCCAGTGTGTGATTGTTTGCAACGGAGAGATACACCCCTATAGCACATGTCCAATAGAGGTCTGGCCAACAAGGAACAAAGGTCGAGAGGGACACATGGAGAACATGGACACATGGGGAGGGCGAGAGGGTGTGTTTGTGATAGAGAGATCCCCTCGAGATCGTGAGGGAACTATATGGGTGGGGGATCGGGGGAGGTGCGTGCGCGATAGAAAGATGCCCCGAGAGAAATCGAGATAGACCATGCACATGTTTGTGATGGAGACTAAGATTAGCTAGTCATATACATATAGGGGACTGCAGCCCTACAATTGAGTGAGAGACCATCATACTTGGCTAGCTAGGCATCGATTGTGTGTGTGTGCAGGAGATGGAGAGAGAACGAGGGAGAGAGATATAGTTTTAGATGGGCCTATCGAAAAGTGCAGTGAGATATGCATGTGTATGTGTGACCTGTAGATGGAGAGTTTGAGAGAGAGGGAAGAGCTCCGAGACGACAAAGTGGTGCGTGAGAGAGTTACGCAACGAGCCAAGGAATTTGTGTGCGCACGATGAGTGCACCCAAGATATCTAGCTTGGACTAGAGAATCATACATAGTGTGTAGAGAGACCTATGGATGGAGTATATATGCATGCGAACTAGAAACACCCCCCCCCCCCACACACACACACAAAGAGAGAGAGGGAGGGAGGGAGAGAGAGAGAGCGAGAGGGACCAACAAGGTTTGTGTTTTGGATGCGTGCGACATAATTGAAGATTGCCGGCAAGAGAGAGAGAGAGAGAGAGAGAGAGAGAGAGAGAGAGAGAGAGAGAGAGAGAGAGAGAGAGAGAGAGAGAGAGAGAGAGAGAGAGAGAGAGAGAGCAGGAGTCCTGGAGAGGGGGAGGTCACGTTTTATGCATCAAAGACTGATATAAACCATGTTTCGATATAAACTTGCATTCAAATATTTAAATTGGAGAACATGTTGTCTACAATCCACACATGAACGGCTATATGCGTATATCAAACAAGTTCATTTATTTGACTTTCAACATGTTCATGGAGTACTATAATACTGTACAACATGCTACTCGATTGAGGTGTTAAATTTTGGATTTAGTTCACTATTTTGACCTGGTGAACGAGCTATTTCATTGAATCAAGATATTTCATTTGAGAGCAATGCCATCTTAGTTTCCCAATCATACACGTGTATGTTGCCTTAGTTTTTCTGTACGTATTCCGCTAGCATACAGTTTTACATTCAACTAGCGTTTTTTACTGTGTTGTCCTCGTCAGATCCCTAGCTCTTACACCCTACTACCCTCCGTCCGGATTACATGTTGTCGAAATGGATAAAAAGGATGTATCTAGAACTGAAATATGCCTAGACCCATCCATTTTTTCCTGGATGGAGGGAATACATGTCAATATGTCATGCCTTTCTATTCTTCAAGACTTATTCCATCTCTCTCGTCAGTAGCATGTTTTATAATTGAAGCACCATTCTTCTATACAAGGCATGCAAGGGAAGACGACTATGTTAGAATCAAGGGTTACAAACCAGGTCTTTGCAAAAGATCCAAACGCCAGAGATAATAAACCAACTCCAGCTTTTTATAGATACCGCCCAAAGACAGAGAAACCCAACTCCTATCGATAATAAGCATATTCCAAAGGGCTAAAGAACTAGTCCGCCCACCCAAAGAAAAATATGTCAACTCCATTCTAAGAAGCGCAGCGTATCCTTACATCATGAAATCTTATAGCATGCTAATCATATTTTCCACATGTTTCTTACCCATCTCTTTTAGAAAATAAGCTTAATCAGATAGAAGAATTTCTGCACCGGTATCGTCTGTGAGGAAAGATTCTTGCAGAATTCTTCAGGCTCCAATGCAGATGTAAGTACCAATTGTATATCACTATATTTTTACATCAGCATGTATTTTGTTAATCGGCGTGAATCCAACCTTTATATGATCTAAATTTAGTTGTAGCAAAATGTATGATTAAAGGCCACAATGTTGATTTTTGTAAGGAAAACTGCCCGGTAGTTTTGCATCCCGAGCTGCATGAGTGTACTATCTCATATCGGGATTTGAATACTTTGGTTCTGCAGTGGGTTTTCAGTGTTTTTTACCGTGTTGTCCTGTCAGATCCCTAGCTTTACATCATACTCCCTCCATCCGGATTACATGTCGCAGAAATGGATAAAACCGATGTATCTAGAACTGAATACGCCTAGACCCATCCATTTATTTCTCGATGGAGGAATACATGTCAATATGTCATGCCTTTATATTCTTCAAGACTCTATTCCATCTCTCGTTGTAGAATGTTTTATAATTGAAGCACCATTCTTCTATATAAGGCATGCAAGGGAAGACGGCTATGTTAGAATTTGAAGGGTTACAAACCAGGTCTTTGCAAAAGATCCAAACGCCAGAGATAATAAACCAACTCCATTTTTCATAGATACTTCTCCAAAGACAGAGAAACCCAACTCCCATCGATAATAAGCAGATTCCAAAGCACAAAGAACTAGTCTCGCTTCCATTCCAAAGAAAAGAATGTCAACTCCATTCTAAGAAGCGTAGCGATCCTCGCATCATGAAATTTTATAACATTCTTATCATATTTTCTACATGTTTCTTACCCATCTCTTTTCAGAAAATAAGGTTAAATGATAGAAGACTTCCTTCATTGGGATTGTATTCGAGGAAAATATCTTGGGGAATTCTCTGTGTCTCCAATGTGATGTAAGTACTGTTGTATATCACTATATTTTTACATCAAGATGTATTTTGTTAATCGGCATGAATCCAACCTTTATCTGATCTAAACTTAGTTGTAGCAAAATGTTTAAGGCGCCTGATTATCTCATATCATGCACATTACTGAATTGTAGTGCTGCTCGTTGCCCATTCATTCATTTTGTTAATGTTGCTTTCAGACACTTACCTCGCTGATGATAGCTGTGCCATATTGTGTTAATTTGGCTATTAGTTGCCCAAACGCTCACAGCTAATGTTGCTTTCCTATTATCCGACTTGGCCAATGATAGCAATGCTAGTGTGTTAATTTGGTGTAGGCTATCAAGATAAGAAGACAAACTCAAAACAACAAGGCAACCCCATTGTTTCTTTCCAATAAATCTAGGCCAAGTAATATGGCAATAACTCATGATTAATATGTTTGGTTCCCCTCCTAATTTATGTTATGATGAAGTGGTCGAGACACTCTCCACTATCAATAATACAAGCCTGCCAAAATCGCCATCTAAATCTGTTCAAGATCCTCCGCTCCTCAATGCATTGGAAAAATGTATGTTTGTGAACCAGCTAATGGTGAAGCAATGATGGAAATGGTGGAGGAATCAGAGGTGCAGAATCGCAACACAACAACTGGTCAATGTTTTCAGAGACAAGTAGCAAAGCAGCAAGAACTTGCCCACATGCTTATGGGTGTCATCCGGCCGAGGTTGCAGATTGTGACGCTTGTAGATCGTTAGGTTCTGTTCATTTATTTATACCGCATCAATCTTTGATTGCCCAAAGGATGTAATTTCCGTAATATATGTTGATGTGCAACATTTTTCCCTATATGCCGCACTTTTGCTTGATCGGTTTTGGTCCCGCATAATTGTCGTCGAATGGGCTCAAATTATCTAATTTGGCCTAAAGACATGTACGAACTTTAGTGGGCCCATTAGTTAATGGGCCGCTACTGCATCGAAGTTAATGGTCGGCCCTCTTAACTCCCGGTCGTTAACAGGCCGACATCAAGCGGCAACAGTGGGCCCAATTGATTTCACGGGCCGTTAATGTGCCACATTAAGTTCGGGCTACATATGGCCCAATCTATACTGTGGGCCTTTAGCAGCCGAAGAGACATCAGCTTGTATCGACCATGAAGAGCATGGGCCGCTAAGAGGCCGAAAGTCGTCAGATTGTAAATGGCCCAATCAGGTTGTGGGCCTTTAGTAGGCCGAAAGAGAAACCGGACTGGTATTGGACCATGAAGGGCATGTGCCGTTAAAAGGCCAAAACTCAGGTCTGACTACAAATGGCCCAACTAATTTATGGTCCGTGAACAGGCTGAAAGGCACACAGGGCCGGGAATTGGCCCAACACTTAAATGGGTCGCTAAAAGGCCAAAACTCAGGTCCGACTACAAATGGACCAACTGATATATGTGCCGTCAACAGGCTGAAAGACACACTGGGTCGGAAATTGGCCCAACACTTAAATGGGTCACTAAAAGTCCGAAACTCAGGTCCGACTACAAATGGCCCAACTGATTTATGGGCCGTCAACAGGCTGAAAGACACACCGGGCCGGAAATTAGCCCAACATTTAAATGGGTCGCTAAAAGGCTGAAAGATGTACATCGTGAAAATTGGCCCATCCATTGAATGGGCCGCACATGCATCAAATCTCATCCGTCGATATTGAGCCCAAATATATAGCAGTCGTTAACGGCTCGAATCGACGATGGGCTGCAATGGTTTCAAATCTTTAACGGGCCGCTGACGGACCAAATTGGCACATCTCGATGGGTCGTGGGCTTAAATGGACCCGACAAAAGTAGGTTTTATATGTGCCGCTCGCTAATTTTACCGGGCCGCCTTTTTCACCGAATGGGCCATCGCTAGTCGTACACGGTCGACTCCAGCATAGGTGCCTCCTGTCCAATGAGTGGATGACATCTGTCCCAACGGTGAGGCAACATAGTTTCCCGCCAATGATGATTTTACACGGGAAAATCCCCATTGGTCCGGCTGTTAATGGGGTATCGATCCAAAACCGACCCGATAGCTTAACGGCGTTCGCTACGGTGGATGCCACGGTCGGTCACCCTTGACGTAAAGCACTTCAGGACGACGATTTATCGTCATGGAAGTGGACACTCGTGATGATAATTTTGGTAATGTCATGGAACACTTCACGACAAAGACAGTATGACTATCTCGATTCGCTATAAAATCGCTATGGATGTACATGCATGGCAAAAACGCGACCCATCGTGACAAACACATATTATCACGGAAGTGTATTTTTTTGTAGTGATGGTGGACCGGTGCTTGGGTGCTGCCCTTCCTTGGACAAGCCTGCCACTTATGATTAGCCCTCTCAAAGCATACGCAACAACAAAAGAAGTATTAAGGTAAACCTAACCATCGCATGAAACATATGGATCCTAATCAGCCCTTACGAAGCAACGACAAACTAGGGTTTAAGCTTCACACTCTAGCAACCCATCATCTACTTATTACTTCCCAATGCCTTCCCAAGGCCCAAATAATGGTGAAGTGTCATGTATTCGACATTCACATAACACCACTAGAGGAGAGACAACATACATCTCATCAAAATATCAAACGAATACCAAATTCACATGATTACTTATAACAAGACTTCTCCCATGTCCTCAGGAACAAATGTAACTACTCACAAAGCATATTCATAATCATAATCACAGGAGTATTAATTATCATTAAGGATATGAACATATGATCTTCCATCGAATAAACGAACTAGCATCAACTATAAGGAGTAATCAACACTACTAGCAACCCACAGGTACCAATCTGAGGTTTTGGGACCAAGATCGAGTATAAGAGTTGAACTAGGGTTTGAGAGGATATGGTGTTGGTGAATATGTTGATGGACATCGACCTCCCTCGATGAGAGGATCAATGGTGATGATGATGGCGATGATTTCTCCCGGAGGGATGTTTCGACAGAACAGCCCACGGAGCCCTAGATTGGTTCTGCCCAGCTTCCGCCTCGAGATGGCGGCGCTTCGTCCCAAGAGCTTCCTTATGATTTTTTCCAGGTAAAAGACATCATATAGTAGAAGATGGGCACCGAGGCCTCCTGTGGGTCCCACAAGGTAAGGGGTGTGTTAGGGGTGGGTGCGCCCACCCTTGTGGCTGGCAGGTGGCCCCTCCGTACTTTCTTTGCCCAATATTTTTATATATTCCAAAAATAATCTCTGTGAAGTTTCAGTGTCTTTGGAGTTGTGCGTAATAGGTCTCTAATATTTGCCCTTTTCCACCCTTGCATTCCAAATGCCGGATTCTCCTCTTCATGTAAACCTTATAGAATAAGAGAGAATAGCCATAAGTATTGTGATATAATGTGTAATAACAGCCCATAATGCAATAAATATTGTCATAAAAGCATGATGCAAAATGGACGTATCAACTCCCCAAGCTTAGACCTCGCTTGTCCTCAAGTGAAAGCCGATATCGATAAATATGTCCACATGTTTAGAGATAGAGTTGTCGATAAAAATAATATACAGACATGAGGGCATCATAATCATCTTTTAGAACAGCAACATATAATGCCATATAATTTCTTATGATAAGGTAACAATTCATTCACAAGGCAAAGTACGAATCAGAAACTTTATTGAAAACTAACAAACTATGATTTCAGTCACTGAAGCAATTGCAATTTATCATAACATCGGAAAGAGTCAATATAAGAGCTTTTCAGCAAGTCCACATACTCACGCGATACTTATGGTTACAAAGTTTTAATCGGACACAGAGAAAGATAGGGGCTTATAGTTTCGCCTCCCAACTTTTTACCTCAAGGGTAATGTCAACAATAATACTTTATGGAAACCTACATCGTATATATATAGGGCTGGACTATTCTGTTACACTCGCCCCTTATAGGGCCCGATCTGTAGTATCCGAACCGGTGGCGCCCGAAGGAAAAAAACCAGCCCATCCTCTCCTGCATCCCCCCAAATCCACCTTCTCCGGCTGGATCCGGCGACGCCCCGCCCCCACCTTCTTCCCGACGCCGCCTCGCCTCACCTTCTTCCCGGCGCCGCCCCGCCCCCACCTTCTTCCAAATACCAAGGAAATATGCCCTAGAGGCAATAATAAAGTTATTATTTATTTCCTTATTTCATGATAAATGTTTATTCATGCTAGAATTGTATTAACCGGAAACATAATACATGTGTGAATATATAGACAAACAGAGTGTCACTAGTATGCCTCTACTAGAATAGCTAGTTGATCAAAGATGGTTATGTTTCCTAGCCATAGACATGGGTTGTCATTTGATTAACCGGATCACATCATTAGGAGAATGATGTGATTGACATGACCCATTCCGTTATCTTAGCACACGATCATTTAGTATGTTGCTATTGCTTTCTTCATGACTTATACATGTTCCTATGACTATGAGATTATGCAACTCCTGCCATCGGAGGAACACTTTGTGTGCTACCAAACATCACAACGTAATCGGGTGATTATAAAGGTGCTCTACATGTGTCTCCGAAGGTACATGTTGGGTTGGCGATTTTGAGATTAGGATTTGTTATCCGATTGTCGGAAAGGTATCTCTGGCCCTCCCGTAATGCACATCACTATAAGCCTTGCAAGCAATGTGACTAATGAGTTAGTTATGGATGATGCATTACATAACGAATAAAGAGACTTGCCGGTAACGAGATTGAACTAGGTATTGAGATACCGACGATCGAATCTCGCAAGTAACATACCGATGACAAAGGGAACAACGATGTTGTTATGTGGTTTGACCGATAAAGATCTTCGAGAATATGTAGGAGACAATATGAGCATCCAGGTTCCGCTTATTGGTTATTGACCGAAACGTGTCTCGGTCATGTCTACATAGTTCTCGAACCCGTAGGGTCCGCACGCTTAAGGTTTCAAGGAAAGTTATATTATGAGTTTATGAGTTTTGATGTACCGGAGGAGTTCGAGTCCCGGATGAGATCCGGGACATGACAAGGAGTCTCAAATGGTCGAGACGTAAAGATCGATATATTGACGACTATATTCGACATCGGAAAGGTTCCGAGTGATTCGGTATTTTTCGAGTACCGGAGTTACGGAATTCGTATTGAGCCTTAATGGGCCATACAGAAAGGAGAGAAAGACCCAAAGGGTGGTCGCATTCTCCCCATTGACTAGTCCGAATTGACTAGGAGGGGCGCCTTTCCTTCCTTCTCCTTCTCCCTTCCTTTCCTTCCTCCTACTCCTTCTACTTGGAAGGGCCCTAGTTCTACTAGGAAGGGGGATCCTACTCCTGGGAGTAGGACTTCTAGGGCACGCCATAGAGAGGGCCGCCTCCCTCCTCCACCACTTTATATACGGGAGGGGGCACCCTTGAGATACAACAATTGATCCTTGAGATCTCTTAGCCGTGCGGTGCCCCTCCACCATAGTTCTCTCGATAATATTGTAGCGGTGCTTAGGCGAAGCCCCGCGACGGTAGAACATCAAGATCGCCACCACGCTGTCGCGGCCGACGGAACTCATCCGCGACACTTTGCTGGATCGAGTCCGGGATCGCCATCGAGCTGAACGGTGCTAGAACTCGGAGGTGCCGTAGTTTCGTGCTTGATCGGTCAGGCCGTGAAGACGACGACTACATCAACCGCTAAGCAGTTAACGCTCCGCTTCGATCCACGAGGGTACGTGGAAAACACTCTCCTCTCGCTATGCATCACCATGATCTTGCGGCGCGAGGAAATTTTGAAATTACTACGCTACCCAACAAAGGCATCCGAGCCAGGTTTTATGCGTTGATGTTATATGCACGAGTAGAACACAAGTGAGTTGTGGGCGATATAAGTCATACCGCTTACCAAAGATGTCATACTTTGGTTCGGGCGGTATTGTTGGATGAAGCGCCCGGACCGACATTAGCGACGCCACGCAAGACTGGTTCTACCGACGCGCTTTTGCACATAGGTGGCTGGCGGTCTCGCCCAACTTTAGTTGAACCGAGTGTGGCTACACCCGTCCTTGAGAAGGTTAAAACAGCACTAACTTGACGAACTATCGCTGTGGTTTTGATGCGAGGTAAGAACGGTTCTTGCTCATCCCGTAGCAGTTACGTAAAACTTGCAACAACAAAGTAGAGGACGCCTAACTTGTTTTTGCAGGCATGTTGTGATGTGATATGGTCAAGACGTGATGCTATATTTTATTGTATGAGATGATCATGTTTTGTAATCGAAGTTATCGCAACCGGCAGGAGTCATATGGTTGTCGCTTATTGTATGAAATGCAACACCTCGTAATTGCTTTACTTTATCACTAAGCGTAGCGATAGTCGAGAAGCAATACACGGCGAAATGACAACGATGCTACGATGGAGATCAAGGTGTCGCTACCGTGACGATGGTGATCACAACGGTGCTTCGAGATGGAGATCACAAGCACAAGATGATGATGGCCTTATCATATCACTTATATTGATTGCATGTGATGTTTATCCTTTATGCATCTTATCTTGCTTTGATTGACGGTAGCATTTTAAGATGATCTCTCACTAATTATCAATAAGTGTTCTCCCGAGTATGCACCGCTGCAAAGTTCGCCGTGCCTGCACACCACGTGATGATCGGATGTGATAAGCTCCACGTCCATCTACAACGGGTGCAAGCCAGTTTTGCACACGCGAATACTCAAGTTAAACTTGACGAGCCTAGCATATGCGATATGGCCTCGAACATGGAGACCGAAGGTCGAAAGCGTGAATCATATAGTAGATATGATCAACATAGTGATGTTCACCATTGAAAACTACTCCATCTCACGTGATGATCGGACATGGTTTAGTTGATTTGGATCACGTGATCACTTAGATGACTAGAGAGATGTTTGTCTAAGTGGGAGTTCTTAAGTAATATGATTAATTGAACTTAAATTTATCATGAACTTAGTCCTGGTAGTATTTTGAAAATTATGTTGTAGATCAATAGCTCGTGCTGTTGCTTTCATATGTTTATTTTGATATGTTCCTAGAGAAAACTGTGTTGAAAGATGTTAGTAGCAATGATGCGGATTGGATCCGTGATCTGAGGTTTATCCTCATTGATGCACAGAAGAATTATGTCCTTGATGCACCGCTAGGTGAAAAACCTATTGCAAGAGCAGATGCAGACGTTATGAACGTTTGGGTAGCTCAAAATGATGACTACTTGATAGTTTAGTGCACCATGCTTAAACGGCTTAGAATCGGGACTTCAGAAACGTTTTGAATGTCATGGACCATATAAGATGTTCCAGGAGTTGAAGTTAATATTTCCAGCAAATACCCGAGTTGAGAGATATGAAGTCTCCAACAAGTTCTATAGCTAAAAGATGGAGGAGAATCGCCAACTAGTGAGCATGTGCTCGATTGTCCGGTACTTCAATCGCTTGAATCAAGTGGGAGTTAATCTTCCGATAAGATAGTGATTGACAGAATTCTCGAGTCACCATCACTAAGTTACTAGAACTTCGTGATGAACTATAGTATGCAAGGGATGACGAAAACGATTCCCGAGCTCTTCGTGATGTTGAAATCGAAGAAGGTAGAAATCGAGAAAGAGCATCAGGTGTTGATGATTGACAAGACCACTAGTTTCAAGAAAAGGGCAAAGGGAACGAAAGGGAAACTTAAAGTAGAATGACAAGCAAGTTGTCACTCCCGCGAAGAAGCTCCAAGCTGGACCAAAGCCTGAAACTAAGTGCTTACACTGCAAAGGAAATGGTCACTGGAAGCAGAAATGCCCTGAATATTTGGTGGATAAGAAGGATGGCAAAGTGAACAAGGGTATATTTGATATACAGGTTATTGATGTGTGCCTTACTAGTGTTTATAGTAGCCCCTGAGTATTTGATACTTGTTCGCCATAAGATTAGTAAACTCAAACAGGAGTTAAATAAATGTAAACTAGTTGAGGGGAAGTGACGATCAAGATTGGAAGTAGTTCCAAGATTGATATGATCATCATCACACACTCCCTATATTTTCTAGATTAGTGTTAAACCTAAATAAATGTTATTTGGTGTTTATGCTGAGCATAAATATGATAAGATCATGTTTATTATGTATACGATTATTCATCTAAGATAGAGAATAAATTGTTATTCTATTTACATGAATAAAACCTTCTATGGTCATACACCCAATGGCGATGGTTTATTGAATCTTGATCATAGTGATACACATATTCATAATGTTGATGCCAAAAGATGCAAAGTTAGTAATGATAGTGCAATTTATTTGTGGCACTGCCGTCTGGGTCATATCGGTGTAAAGCACATGAAGAAACTCCATAAAGATGGATTTTCAGAAACACTTGGTTATGAATCATTTGATGCTTGCGAACCGTGCCTTTTGGGCAAGATGACTAAAACTCCGTTCTCCGGAACAATGGAACGAGCTACTAGCTTGTTGGAAATAATACATACCGATGTATGCGGTCCAATGAGTGTTGATGCTCGTGGCGGTATCGTTATTTTCTTACCTTCACAAATGATTTGAGCATATATGCGTATATCTACTTAATGAAGCACAAGTCTGAAACATTTGAAAAGTTCAAAGAATTTCAGAGTGAGGTGGAGAATCATCGTAACAAGAAAATAAAGTTTCTACAATCTGCTCGTAGAAAAGAATATTTGAGTTACGAGTTTGTCCTTTATTTTTAAACAATGTGGAATAGTTTCACAGCTCACGCCACATGGAACACCACAACATAATGGTGTGTCCGAACATCGTGAATCAAGACTTTATTGGATATGATGTGATCTATGATGTATCTTACCGATTTACCACTATCGCTTTGGGGTTATGCATTAGAGATAGCTGCATTCACTTTAATAGGGCACCATCTAAATCTGTTGAGACGACACCGTATGAACTATGGTTTAGTAGTAAACCAAAGTTGTCGCTTTCTTAAAGTTTGGGGTCATGATGGTTATGTGAAGAAACTTCAACCAGATAAGCAAGAACCCAAATCGGAGAAATGTGTCTTCATAGGATACCTAGAAGAGACTATTGGATACACCTTCTATCACAGATCTGAGGGCAAGATTTTTGTTGAAGTGAGTGGGAGGAAAGTAGAACTTGATGAGGTAACTATACCTACTCCCTTATTGAAAACTAGTTCATCACAAGAACCGATTCCTGTGACGACTACACCAATCAGTAAGGAAGCTAATGATAATGATCATGAAACTTCAGATCAAGTTACTACCGAACTTCGTAGGTCAACCAGAGTGAGATCCGCACCAGAGTGGTACGGTAATCCTATTCTGGAAGTCATGTTACTTGACCATGGCGAACCTACAAACTATGAGGAAGCGATGATGAGCCCAGATCCCGCGAAATGGCTTAAGGCCATGAAATCTGAGATGGGATCCATGTATGAGAACAAAGTGTGGACTTTGGTGGAGTTGCCCAATGATCGGCAAGCCATATTGTATAGATGGATCTTCAAGAGGAAGACATACACCGATAGTAGTGTTACTATCTACAAAGCTCGACTTGTCACAAAAAGGTTTTCGACAAATTCAAGGTGTTGACTACAATGAGATTTTCTCAACTGTAGCGATGCTTAAGTCTGTCCGAATCATGTTAGCAATTGCCACATATTATGAAATCTGGCAAATGGATGTCAAAACTGCATTCCTTAATGGTTTTCTTAAAGAAGAGTTGTATATGATGCAACCGAAGGTTTTTTCAATCCTAAAGGTGTTAATAAAATGTGCAAGCTCCAATGATCCATCTATGGACTGGTGCTAGCATCTCGAGTTGAGTATACGCTGATAAGTTGATCAAAGATATAGTTTTATACAGCATTTCATGTGTAGCCTGATTTACAATGAAGTGAGTGGGAGCACTACCGCTTTCTCGATAAATATATGTGAGTAACATATTGTTGATCGGAAATGATGTAGAATTTTTCCGAAAGCATAAAGGAGTATTTGAAAGGAGTTCTTTAAAAGAAAGACCTCAAGAAGCTACTTACATATTGAGCATCAAGATCTATTGAGATAGATCAAGACGCTTGATAAGTTTTTCAAAAGTACATACCTTGTCAAGATTTTGAAGTAGTTCAAAATGGAACAAAAGAAAGAGTTCTTGCCTGTGTTGCATAGGTGTGAAATTGAGTAAGACTCAAAGCCCGACCACGGCAGTAAGATAGAAAGAGAATGAAAGTCATTCCCTATGCCTCAGCCATAGGTTCTATAAAGTGTGCCATGTCAGGTACCGATCTATTGTATACCCTACACTGATTTTGGCAAGGAGTACAATAATGATCTAGGAGTAGATCACCGGACATCACCAAAATTATCCTTAGGGGTGAAGTCAAGGAGGCGGAACCCGTGAGGTGTTCATGATATCACGTAAAATTAGAGAAAGGCGGGCAGAGCCCGCAGAGAAGAACAACGCCAAGAAGGGGTATCCACTGAGCCGCCCAGATGCGGCAGCTGGGAGTACCTTCGCGCTGGATGCGCTTATGCCTCCGCCGACTGTAAGAGGTAGTAGTACTCCTCGATCCTTCAAGCGAAAGCTGAGGGGGAAGATTGCCCGCCTTTCAGAGAGGCCATGAGCCGCAAGGCCACCGACTTCACGGCCTTCCCTTGTCGGCTTTGAGCCATGGCGGAGGTGGTGGGGAGGTCGACGGCGCTGGTGGTGCTGGTGGCGATGGGGAGCGGAGCGCTGCTCTTTTCAGCCTTGGGAAGAAGGGGGAGCAGCGGAGGTTTTGGAGATTGGAGCAAGAATCGGCGAGATGGGCGAACTGCCCCTGCTTCCTCGCTTATAAAGAGGGAGGAGGCAGGCCCTGCCTTCCGAATAAAGAAACCACCCATGATCTCTCCCACGACGCCGATTCGACACGCGCTGCCTGTGGGGGACGGGTGGGTCCGGAGGAGTTACGGCAGATCCCAGCCGCTGCGTGTCTGCAGCCTGCTTTTGGGCCTGGCCCAACAGCTGCACTGCAGGTGGCCCAGTTCGGGGCTCCGGCCGGTGTACTAGAGTAGGGTACCTAGTATCCCGAACTCAGCATGGGCAGTTGCAGCACTCAAGGCAAGGCTTGCCGGTGACCGCCAAGGTCCTCCGTGGTTCCTTTGGAGCCATTCAAGAACAAAGCATTTAAGCCAAGGAGACAAGGCCCCGCAAGAGGAGCTTGCCGGGAAGGCCACTCAAGGCATCTAGGAGATAAGGCCCCGCAAGAGGAGCTTGCCGAAGGCCAACCAAGGCATTTCATGGAACTTGCCGCGACGCCGCCATGCGCCCCAAGAAGGCCCGTGAGCGATAAGCTTCCGGACGCAACGAGGCAACAATCGCTGCAAGGCGCTTGCCGCGCAAATTACCAATCTGCACTGCTCCAAAGACATCCACCAACGTGTCGCTTTGAGATCTTTCCGCCGCCGCTGGGCAAGAGGTCAGCGGCCAGCGGAGCGCGGTGGCAAGCGGCGCCGACAAGATTACCATCGTGGTAAGCGGTGGCGCCTCGACGGTCCCTCGTTTGCACTGCTTGGGCGACGAGACGGCATTTAATGCCTTTGTCCCCGCCGCCGTGGTTAGGTATGATACATCAGATAGGTAGCTGTACCAACCGCAACTCCTTTTCCATTTTTTCCCTTGTTCACGCTACACCGTCGGAGACCCCTTGAGCATATAAAAGGAGGCCCATGCGCAACGAGAGGAGGAGGGGTTCAAGGGTTCAAAGGTTCAAGCCGTAAACACTCACGCTTAGGTCTCGTAGCAGCCTGGTGTGTATCAGAGCACTCAGCGCCCCTAGCAAGAAATCGATACACTCGATATGCAGCAGTAGGAGTGTTATCTCCCGAGAGCTCCGGTTGGGTAACTGCTCGTAAGCTTTCGCTTGATCTGCTTCTTCGGCGATCTCGCCTCGCCGAACCGAAGGGGCTCGGTCCGCCGTCCCATAGGTGTTCGTGGGTCGATCAGCTTCCCGACATCTTTGGAGCGCCTGTAGGGGAATCGAGATTGTGTGAACCTGATCCGGCGCTCACACGAAGCTAGATCTTCATCGCTTTCATCGACATGCCACCGAAGAAGAAGGCTTCGTGGCAGCGGATCCGCCCATCGCCGATCCCACCACCACCGGAGCATACGGTGGTGGGTAGACGCCGCGAAGAACGGGCGCCGACGAGGGAGTCCACGGTGCTGCCAAGTCCAAGGACAAGGCTGCGCAGACCTCAGCGTCTCAGATATGCACCGCGCCTATCTCAGAGGCGCGGACCGACAGCGCCATGGTATTCACAGACCATACGCTCGCTGGACCAAGGTCGAGCTGGTGGATCTCGGATGCTCAAGACCAGCATGCACGCCAACATGCAGCATCGAAGCGAGGCACGGTCGCCGACGGGATACTCGCCTTCTAACATAGTTAGAAGTCCGGCATATCCCGCCTCGCGCCGCTCACCACTGCCACCCACCACCCAGCAGGCTTTGGCGAGAGCTCAATCGCTTCTCGGATTACCCTCCAACAACCGACAAGGTCGGCGAATGGAGGGCCACCATTCGTAGTCTCATCGGCTTTGCTAACGGCGACACTCCGCTGCAGCCGAAAGTACATCATCGCCGCTGCAAGAATGCCAGTGCACGAGCCGGTGGCGATTTAAACCGTGGGGGTGCAACCACCACGCACTCTCCACCCCAAGGCCAAGATCGCCGACTCAGTAACACCCCGGACGTAATCTTTCCATAATTGTAACTCCAACTCTTGCCATTTTCGCATCGTGATATGATATTCCTCCGTGGTTGGGTTTTTGTCTTCGCTTTTGCATTTTGTCCATGTCATGCATTTCATATCATGTCATCATGTGCATCGATTTGCATACGTGTTCGCCTCATGATTCCGAGCATTTTTCCCGCTGTCCGCTTTTGCAATCCGCACTCCTATGTCCCCCGCGCCCCTTTTACGCTTTTTCCGTGAGCGGTACTAAACTTTCTCGAATGGACCGAGGTTTGTCAAGTGGCCTTGGTATACCACCGTAGACCACCGTCAAGTTTCGGTCATTTGAGCTCGCTTGGTACTCAAACGGTTAACCGTGACTCGCAAAGGCCTCTTTAAGTTGCAGCCCAACACCCTCCAAAATAGTCCAATAACCCATCTAAGTCACTTCCATGCTCTCCGCTGCTCGATCACGATCGTAGGGCGAAAACTACACCTCATTTGGACTCTCCTAGCTCCTCTATGCCTATTTACACCCCCCTTTCCAAATCGCAGACAACCCTAGCCTTCCCTACCAAGGCCGGACAAAATTTCCACACATGGACGTGTTCAAGGCGCCGCCGCCTCGCCAACCGGGCGGCTCGTGGCGCGCCTGGTCCCTGCTCACACACACAGCCACTGCCTGGGCTCAGCGCTGCCCTCCCTGCCCGGCCACGCATGCCTGCCTCGCCCACGCCTCCTGCCTCCATCTCCATCGCCGGGGCTGCTTCGGCCTGCCGCCACCTCGGCACTGGCCACCTGCCTCCGCCACTGGCGCCTCCGGCCGACCGACTGCCCCAAGCATCTCCTCCTCCGGTCGAGCCACCGCCGCTTCGATCCGCCCCGATCTAGATCACAACCCAGGGTTGACTTCTTCCCCTAAAAATTCGTCTAAGTTTTTATCTCGTGATTAATTTCTGCATTTTCAACGATCATAACTCTGCATCCGTAGTCTGCTTTCGTATGTGTAATATGTCAAAATGTTCGCCTCAAGAGTAGATCATTTCATCTCATTGCATCATTTTCATTTGAGCTCATATTGATGCCCGAAATGCTGTTAGAAGAGGGCTATGTGATGTTAGTTTCGCTTTTTAATGTAACATGCACTTTTGTTATTTTTGCTATGATTGATATGTGCACCCTATGAATTTGAGTCCTACATGTGTTTTGTAATATGCCATGCCATCTTTCCAGGGATGTATGCCATGTATTTTGTGATCTATGTGGTGACTATCACAAGCATGCAAAGTAGGCTTCCTGATGTTGCTGTTTTCAGCCCTGCTTAGTCGATATTTTGATGCCATGTTAACTTGATGCTACCAAGAGATCCATGCATATTTTGAGATACTTCAGTAAGGATGTTTTGAACATATGGTTATGCTCTATCCATCCATGCCTTTGTTTGCAATTATGGAGTGCCATAGCTTGAGTCAATCGAGCTCTACTTTTGCTATAAAATGTTTCCGGCAGATTGTTTACATGTTATTCAATTTTGCCAAGGTTGTTGTGGTTGATCCGTATGCTATGATGTTGTTCTTGCCATGTATGTCTCCTATGCCATGTCTTCTTGATGTATGTATGCTTAGTTTATCATGTAATGCTCTGTAGTGAGTGCTTTGAGCTCTTAAACATGCCTACTTGTTATCTGTTTTTGACATGCCATGTTGCTGAATCATTAACTAAACTTGCTATATTGACATGAGTGTTACTATATTTTCTGATCCTTTTGGCTTATGGTCAGTAAGGGACTTTTGTTCTATGCTTTGAGTAGATTCATGCCATGCCATGTTTTGCTATTATAAGTTCCTGTAGCATGTTGTTTTCTTGCTCAACATTGCTACCGATGCTGTTTTTGCCATGTCCAAATTTATTATTTTTTGCACTTTTGCCATGCTTGTTTGAACATGTTATGATGTGATTTAGCCGTAGCTCAGTGTTCATCTTTTGTCAAGCATCTTGAGTAGATCACTGCCATATACTTTGTTGGTACGCTTTGGGTGCAGTAGCTTAATTTCTTGTTGCTTGCTAAGTGGTATCATGTCATTAATGGCAGATTTGTGCCATTCTTGTTTTGCTTGTCATTTGCAAACCGTGCATCCGATTCCGTGATCTTTATATCGATTTCAACCGAAATCATCTCATCTTTCCAGCGCATACTTGGTTTGCTGTTGATGCCTGGTTCATCATTTTCCTTCCGAGCGCGATACGCATTGCATATCACATCTCGCATATCATGCCATGTTTTGCATCATGTTGCTTGTGCATTGCACCGTGATTTATTGTGGTTCCTTTGTTTGTGTTCTTGCTTTGGGTAGAGCCGAGACGAGTACGTGAACGAGGAACCTGTTGAGAACGCCTTACGAGGATCAAGCTTTCGACAACTCGAGAACATTGCGTGCAAGATGACCATACCTCAAATCACTTCTATCTTTGCTATGCTAGTTGCTCGCTTTTTTGCTATGCCTATGCTACGATGCCTATCACTTGCTTATCATGCCACCCATATTGCCATGTCAGCCCTTAACCATCCTTTCCTAGCAAACCGCTGATTGGCTATGTTACCGCTTTGCTCAGCCCTCTTATAGCGCTGCTAGTTGCAGAAGATGAAGTTTGTTCCTTGTTGAACATGGAGATGTTGTTCCTTGTTGAACATGTTTACTTGTTGGGATATCACAATATATATCTGCTATAATTAATGCATCTATATACTTGGTAAAGGGTGGAAGGCTCGGCCTTATGCCTGGTGTTTTGTTCCACTCTTGCCACCCTAGTTTCCGCCATACCGTGTTATGTTCCTTGATTTCGCTCCTTACACACGTTGGGTGATTTATGGACCCCTTGACAGTTCGCTTTGAATAAGACTCGCCCAAAGAAGGCCCAACTTTGGTTTTACCATTTGCCACCTAAGCCTTTTTCCCCCGGTTTTCGCGAGCCCGAGGGTCATCTTTATTTAACCCCCGCCAATGCTCCTCCGAGCGTTGGTCCAACCTAGAGCCACTTATGTGCCACCCCGAGGCAACTTGGGGCATCTTCGCTTGCCGACGATTGCTCATCCGGTGTGCCCGAGAACGAGATATGTGCAGCTCCTATCGGGATTTGTCGGCACATTCGGGCGGTTTTGCTGGTCTTGTTTTATTGCTGTCGAAATGTCTTGTAGTCCGGGATTCCGAGATTGATCGGTCTTCCCAGAGAAGGAATATCCTTCGCTGACCGTGAGAGCTTATAATGGGCTGTTGGGACACCCCGCAGGTATTATCTTTCAAAGCCGTGCCCGCATGTTATGAGGCAGATGGAATTTGTTAATGTCCGTTGTAGAAAACCCGGTTGACCTTAATTAAAATACACATCAATCAAGCTGTGTAACTGTGATGGTCTCTTCTCATGGAGTCCGGAAGTGAACACGGTGTTGGAGTTATGTCCGACGAAGTAGTTCAGATCACTTGATCGCTACTAGCTTCACGATCGCGCTTTTGCTTCTCTTCTCGCCTCTTTTGCGTAATGTAGCCACCATATATGCTAGTCGCTTGCTGCAGCTCCACCTCACAACTCTGTCCTTCCTATAAGCTTAAATAGTCTTGATCTCGCTGGTGTGAGATTGCTGAGTCCCCGTGACTCACAGATTCTACCAAAACAGTTGCAGGTGCCGACGATGCCAAAGGCAGTGTGACGAACCGAGCTCAAGTAGGAGTTCGACGAGGAACGTGGTCACATTATGTGTCTTTTCCCCGATGATCAGAGTGGAGCTCAGCTTGGGACGATCGGGATCCGTGTAGCATTTGGGGTATCTTCTTTATTTTGGTTCAGAGTCGGACCTTGAGTGTAATCTGAATGATGGATGTTTATTTATGTATTGTGTGAAGTGGCGATCGTAAGCCAACTATGTATCTCTTTCCTTATTTATTACATGGTTGTGTGAAGATTACCTCACTTATGACATTGCTTTCAATGCGGTTATGCTCTCTAAGTCGTGCTTCACACACGGGAGATATAGCCGCATCGAGGGCGCTATGTTGGTAATCGAGCCTTCCCACTTAGGAGCCCCTACTTGATTGTTTGTCTGGCTTTGTTGAGTCTAGAACGGAAAATGTTTTGAGTCTTAGGATTATATATATCGGAGAGTAGGATCTTTTTACTCCCCATTCCCTTCATCGCCTCGTGAGGTCTCCCGACGAGAAGTTTTGACTCTCCTCTCTCAAATTTCACTAAAAAAATTTTAGGATCACGCTGGTATCTTGGAATCGCTCCGATGGTTTTGTGACGAGAACATTGTTCTTGGTGCCTCCCGACATTTAGGGTTGTGGCAGTGTCCCGGGAGTTGAGCTCCGAGGTGTTGTCGCCACAATTTTATCGCTGCAGCTCGAATACCTGAGTTTTACCGACATCGAAATCTCTTTTGTACAGCTTGTTGGTGAGATAACCCCGATAACCCAAAGATCGGGCGAGCTCGAGTATTGCCATGACTTGTATAACGGATGCTTTTCAAGGTCGAGGTACACGATTTCAAGGTTTCTTGGTTATGTGTTGACGGATGGATACAAATGATCTAGGTATTGTTAGTTTGGGTGATATATTTTGTGTCCCCTGTATCCCCAACACCAGATTGCATAACCGTAAAGTTTCGGAGTTTATAGGTGGGAATTCTAGTAGCTTACAGTGATATCTTTCCGATGATGTATGATTTGAGATTGGGTCCAACGCCTAGTGGTCCGCCCATCCACGGTCGATTTACAGTGGTCGCGAGGCGCCTTAAAGAATCCTTGGCTATGCTAATTCGGGACGCCTTGTTTGTCATTCGTGACGCCCGTATTGACGTCAGTTCTGCAGGGCCCCACCACTAACACTTTGGGCGTAAATTCTATCATGTGTTTGTTCCGCTATTCTAGAAGCCAATCTTTTGTTTTCAGTTGTGATATTCGAGTTGTTTCAAAGGCGATGGTGTTTCCATATCTTTATCTAAGTGGCTTCTCACCTAAATGGACGGTGATGTTAACTTTGAATTCATTCGCTCATTCTTGTTCAATGTTTATTGTGAAGACTATATGTTGCAATTTCTATCCGCTGATTCAATTTGTCTATCTGCTCATCAAGTGCTAACGGATGTCACCTCTTCAGATGGCTCCGCCAACGCGCCGTAATCCGGAACGAAATGATGGGAGTCACCGAACCTCCACCTCCACCTCCGCCCCCGAGGCCTCGGCAAGCTATCATGGCAGCCACCAATGCCAATGCTCGATGATTTTGCAACTCTTGCAAGAGCGCACTCAAGGGCAAGGCAATCAAGGAAATCAAGGTCAAGGCAACAACCAGCCGTGACTTTGCTACTCTCACCGGCCTCGCTAATCAGCCAAGTCTTTAGTTTCGTGTCGAGGCCGTAGACACCGACGATTGGCTTGTGGACATCTGCAAGCATTTTGAATGTAGCAATGTCGACCGAGGACTTTGTCAAGTTTGCATCGCTTCAACTCAAGGACCAAGCTGCCGAGTGGTACCAGAATACAAAGATTCCAGAGGAGGTCGGTCATTACTTGGGATGAGTTCCGCCGAGACTTCGTGAGCTCACCACATTCCGGAAAGTGTTGTTGAGAGCAAGCGTGAGGAGTTTCAGAATCTCAAGCAAGGCAACATGTCCTGTATCAAAACAATATCCAGCTCCAAACTCGCCGCTTTGCTAAGCAAGACGTCCCTCGATGAAAAGAGTATGATCTATCAATTCAGAGGTGGTCTGAGAGAAGATCTGCAATTAGCTCTCGTGCTTTTTGAGCCGTAAAAGTATGATGAATTCTACAACATGGCATCAAGCAAGAAGCTGCCCAGCTCAAATGTGAGGCTTCTAAGAAGAGAATCAGGATGCAGTCCAGTTTCTTCTTCCTCTCAAGTGGCAGCTAAGCAAAAGTTCTACCTTCCTCCTCCTCCGCTCCACAGCCTTATCACAGAAGAACTCAGTGGTCGTGGATCTTCCCACCCACCCAACCCAAAGCTATCGTAACAAGTCAAATTCTCAAGCTCCAAGGTCAAATGCTCCTTACCACCGTCCGCCTCAGAGGTGACTTGCAACAAATGTCAGCAGAAGGTCACTATGCTAACAAGTGCTTCAACCAAAGGCGCCTTCCGCCTCCTCCCCGTGAAATCTTCCAGAATGCAAAGGTCAAGCATAATCCAAAGCATGCCAAGGTCAATATGATGAATGCAGCTCAAGCAGAGGAATCTTCCGATGTGATAATGGGTAATCTTCGCTAATGATATTCCCGCAAAAGTCTTATTTGATACCGTGCATCGCTTTTTCATTTCGAGACCTTTGTTGCCAAGCATGAGTTTGTGACGGAAAGATTCCTATTCCGCTGAAGATTGTGTCCCCGGTAAGCAAATGACTTCTCGAGTTTTGGTTCAATGTCGGTATCAAGATGGGCGATTATAGATTTCTGCTAAACCAATTGTTCTTGGTGACTCGGATATTGATCTTATTCTCGAATGGATCGGCTTTCAGCACAAAGCTCAGCTTGATTGTGCCGCCAGGAAATTCAATTGACTCACTCTTCTAATGATGTGATCATCTATGCCGCCGTGATGAAACCATTCGTTGTTTTCTCTCAATGAGAAGGGCGAATTGATGCTATCTCTCGATTCCAATGCTTGAGTACCAAGATGTCTTTCCGTAAGAGCTTCCGGTATGCCTCCTCATCGCCGCTTGAATTCAAGTATCGATCTTGAGCCCGCATCGAACCCGCTTGCAAGCGCCCATACAAGCTTGGACCTGATGAGCTGAAGGAATTGAAGAAGCAACTCGATGAACAAGAGCGTCTGGTTTGATCGCATCGAAGTTCATCTCCTTGGGGTTGTGGTGTTCTTTTGTCCGAAGAAGGATGGCACGGACCGACTTTTGCGCCGACATCGCCCATTGAATAAGAAGACTATCAAGAACAAGTATCCACTTCCCAACATCAATGAGCTTTTCGAGCAACTCAAAGGTGCTAAAGTGTTCTCCAAGCTTGACCTTCAGATGGGTTATCATCGATTCGATTCGTGAACAAGATATTCCCAAGACAGATTCGTAATGCTTTGGTTCTTATGAATATACTGTCATGTCTTTCGCCTTGTCAATGCTCCTCCAACATTCTCTCGATGATGAACTTCATTTTCAACCCCTACACCAATGAATTCGCCTTGGTCTATCTTGATGATATTTTGGTCTTCCAAGAATAAGAAGGATCATGCCAAACATTTGCGATTGGTGCTAGACAAGCTCGTAGAGTATCAATTTATGCTAAGTTCTCCAAATGTGAATTTTGGCTTGATGAAGTGCTTTACCTTGGTCATATCATCTCCGCTAAGGGTATCGCTGTTAATCCCGAGAAGGTGTCCGCAGCTTGTGAATTGGGAACCTCCTCGTATCGTCAAGCAGCTTCAAGCTTTTCTTGGTCTTGCAAGCTATTGTCAAGATTCGTTGAGAATTTCTCCAAGATTGCAAAGCCTCTTTCCAACCTCCTCCGTAAGCATGTGAAGTATGTCCGTCTCCCGAGTGTGACGTTGCTTAATACCTCAAAGAGAAACTCGCCACAGCTCCTGCCTTGACTCCTCCCGATGAATCCAAGCCATTTGAAGTTTTCTCGTGATGCTTCTTCAAGGTCTCTGTGCTGTGTTAATGCAAGAGAAGAGAGTTGTGGCTTATACCTCTCGCCAGCTTGAAGCTCAACGAAAAGAACTACCCCACTCACGATCTTGAGTTACGGCAGCTTGTCCATGCATTGATAACATGGAGACATCTCTTGTTGGGAAGGAAAGTGACATTTTCACCGATCACAAGAGTCTCAAGTATATCTTCACTCAACCCAACCTCAACCTTAGGCAGACTCGATGGGTCGAAATGATTCAAGAGTACAACCCAAGTATTGAATATACTCCGGCAAGGCCAATGTCATTGCAGATGCTTTGAGCAGAAGGCTTATTGCAACAGCTTTAATCCTCAAGCCCTTCCAACCGGATCTCGTGAAGCTTTCCGCAAGCTGAATCTTCAAGTTGTTCCTCAAGGCTTTCTTGCCAACCTCATAGTCTCTCCTACTTTGGAAGATCAGATTCGTGAGGCTCAACTCCGGATACCATGGTGAAAAGGTGAAACGTGGTATCGACAAGGGCATTTCCAAGTACAAGTGCTTCCACATTGATGACAAAGATACTCTTTTCTTCGAGGACCGGATTGTGGTTCCTAAGGGTGATCTACATAAAGTCATTATGAACGAGGCACACAATTCGCTTCTATCCATTCATCCCGAAGTACGAAGATGTACCATGACCTCAAGCAAATATATTGGTGGACTCGAATGAAGCGAGAAATTGCTCAATTCGTGAATGAGTGTGATGTCCGCAGAAGAGTGAAAGGTAACACCAAAGACCAGCTGGTCTCCTCCAACCTCTTGCTATTCCGAATGGAAGTTTGATCATATTGAGATGGACTTCGGACTGGATTTCCAAAGTCCAAGCGTGGAAATGATGCTATCTTCGTTGTCATTGACAAGCTTACTAAAGTGGCTCATTTTCTTCCTATCAAAGAATCTATCACAGCAGCTCAGCTTGGCAGAGCTATACACCTCCAGATTGTCTCCTTGCACGGCATTCCACAAGTGATCTCTTCTGCACTGCAAGCATCTTTACCTCCAAGTTTTGGGATTCTTTCGTAAGGCCATGGGCACCAACATTCGCTTCAAAGACAGCTTTCCATCCTCAAACAAGTGGCCAAGTCGAGCGAGTTAATCAAATCTTGAAGATATGCTCGTGGCTTGTGTCATTTCCTTCGTATGAAGTGGGAAGATTGTCTTCCATATGCCGAAGTTCTCCTACAACAACAGCTTCCAAGCTTTAGTTCGCAAGGCCCCATTCAAATTTCTATGGCGAAAGTGCCGATTCTCTCAATTGGTCCGAGACAGTGAACGCCAACTTTTGGCAACGACTTGATCATGTGGTCAAGAAATGTGCAAAGTCATTCGTGAGAATCTCAAAGCCGCGTAATCGCGCCAGTAAGAGCTATTATGATGATAAGCACCGTGATGTGGCTTTTGAAATCGGAGACCATGTCTACCTCCGCCTCTCCAATGAAAGGCACTCGCCGCTCGTATCAAAGGGAAGCTTGCCCTAGATACGGGGTCCTTTCAAGATCATTGGCAAAAGAGGCGATCTCGCCTATCAACTTGAGCTCCGTCCAACTTCGCGAACGCACGATGTGTTTCACGTGTCACAGCTTCGCAAGTGCTTCAAGACTCCTCGAACGCACTATCAACTTCAAGAAATTGACCTTCAAGAAGATCTCTTATCATGAGCACCCTGCTGGTATTCTTGAAGAAACCGAGCGCAAGACTCGCAACAAGTCAATCAAATTCCTGAAAGTGAAGTGGTCACACCATTCCACCGAAAGCCACCGGGAGCGCGAGGATCACCTCCGCTCTGAATATCGGAGTTCTTTCAGTCCTAGATCTCGGACGAGATCCTCTTGTAGTGGTGGAGTGTTGTAACACCCCGGATGTAACTTTCCATATTTGTAACTCCAACTCTTGCCATTTTCGCATTGTGATATGATATTCCTCCGTGGTTGGGTTTTTTCTTTCGCTTTTGCATTTTGTCCATGTCATGCATTTCATATCATGTCATCATGTGCATCGATTTGCATACGTGTTCGCCTCATGATTCCGAGCATTTTCCCGTTGTCCGCTTTTGCAATCCGCACTCCTATGTCCCCCGCGCCCCTTTACGTTTTTCCGTGAGCGGTACTAAACTTTCTCGAATGGACCGAGGTTTGTCAAGTGGCCTTGGTATACCACCGTAGACCACCGTCAAGTTTCGGTCATTTGAGCTCGCTTGGTACTCCAACGGTTAACCGTGACTCTCAAAAGGCCTCTTTTAAGTTGCAGCCCAACACCCTCCAAAATAGTCCAATAACCCATCTAAGTCACTTCCATGCTCTCCGTCGCTCGATCACGATCGTGGGCGAAAACTACACCTCATTTGACTCTCCTAGCTCCTCTATGCCTATTTAAGCACCCCCTTTCCAAATCGCAGACAACCCTAGCCTTCCCCACCTCCGCCGACAAAATTTCACACGGACGACGTGTCCGCGCCATTGCCGCCTGCCAACCGGGCGTACACGGGCCGCCTGGCCCAGCTCACATTGGCCACTGCCAGCCCACGGGCTCAGCTGCCCTCCCGACCCGCCACTGCCATGGTTCTCCCGCCCGCCATGGCTGGCCATCGCTGCCACGGCGCTCCAGCCGCTGCTGCCACTTCCAAGGCCACTGGCCATCATGCCACTGCCCGGCTGCCACTGCCACCCTCCTGCCTCCGCCACCGCCTCCTCCGCCTCCCGCCCCGCTTCCGCCTCCCCTCCGATCCGCCACTGGCTCGCTCGATCTGGCCCGATCTAGATCGCGAACCCGAGGGTTGACTTCTTCCCCTCAAAATTCGCCTAAGTTTTTGTCTTGGTGATTAATTTGTGGCATTTTCAACGATCATAACTCTTGCATCCGTAGCTCTGCTTTCATGCGTAATATGTCAAAATGTTCGCTCAAGAGTAGATCATTTCATCTCATTGCATCATTTTCATTTGAGCTCATCTTGATGCCCAAATGCTGTTAGAAGAGGGCTATGTGATGTTAGTTTCGCTTTCAATGTAACATGCACTTTTGTTATTTTTGCTATGATTGATGTGTGCACCCTATGAATTTGAGTCCTACATGTGTTTTGTAATATGCCATGCCATCTTTCCAGGGTGTATGCCATGTATTTTTGTGATCTATGTGGTGACTAGCACAAGCATGCAAAGTAGGCTTCCTGATGTTGCTGATTTCAGCCCTGCTTAGTCGATATTTTGATGCCATGTTAACTTGATGCTACCAAGAGATCCATGCATATTTTGAGATACTTCAGTAAGGATGTTTTGAACATATGGTTATGCTCTATCCATCCATGCCTTTGTTTGCAATTATGGAGTGCCATAGCTTGAGTCAATCGAGCTCTACTTTTGCTATAAAATGTTTCCGCAGATTGTTTACATGTTATTCAATTTTGCCAAGGTTGTTGTGGTTGATCCGTATGCTATGATGTTGTTCTTGCCATGTATGTCTTCTATGCCATGTCTTCTTGATGTATGTATGCTTAGTTTATCATGTAATGCTCTGTAGTGAGTGCTTTGAGCTCTTAAACATGCCTACTTGTTATCTGTTTTGACATGCCATGTTGCTGAATCTGTTAACTAAACTTGCTATATTGACATGGGTGTTACTATATTTTCTGATCCTTTTGGCTTATGGTCAGTAAGGGACTTTTGTTCTATGCTTTGAGTAGATTCATGCCATGCCTTGTTTTGCTATTATAAGTTCCTGTAGCATGTTGTTTTCTTGCTCAACATTGCTACCGATGCTGTTTTTGCCATGTCCAAATTTCGATATTTTTTGCACTTTTGCCATGCTTGTTTGAACCTGTTATGATGTGATTTAGCCGTAGCTCAGTGTTCATCTTTTGTCAAGCATCTTGAGTAGATCATTGCCATATACTTTGTTGGTACGCTTTGGGTGCAGTAGCTTAATTTCTTGTTGCTTGCTAAGTGGTATCATGTTGTTAATGGCAGATTTGTGCCATTCTTGTTTTGCTTGTCATTTGCAAACCGTGCATCCGATTCCGTGATCTTTATATCGATTTCAACCGAAATCATCTCATCTTTCCAGCGGCATACTTGGTTTGCTGTTGATGCCTGGTTCATCATTTTCCTTCCGAGCGCCAGATACGCATTGCATATCACATCTCGCATATCATGCCATGTTTTGCATCATGTTGCTTGTGCATTGCACCGTGATTTATTGTGGTTCCTTTGTTTGTGTTCTTGCTTTGGGTAGAGCCGAGACGAGTACGTGAACGAGGAACCTGTTGAGAACGCTTACGAGGATCAAGCTTTCGACAACTCGAGAACATTGCGCAAGATGACCATACCTCAAATCACTTCTATCTTTGCTATGCTAGTTGCTCGCTTTTTGCTATGCCTATGCTACGATGCCTATCACTTGCTTATCATGCCACCCATATTGCCATGTCAGCCCCTAACCATCCTTTCCTAGCAAACCGCTGATTGGCTATGTTACCGCTTTGCTCAGCCCTCTTATAGCGCTGCTAGTTGCAGTGAAGATGAAGTTTGTTCCTTGTTGAACATGGAGATGTTGTTCCTTGTTGGAACATGTTTACTTGTTGGGGATATCACAATATATATCTGCTATAATTAATGCATCTATATACTTGGTAAAGGGTGGAAGGCTCGCCTTATGCCCGGTGTTTTGTTCCACTCTTGCCACCCTAGTTTCCGCCATACCGTGTTATGTTCCTTGATTTCGCTCCTTACACGGTTGGGTGATTTATGGGACCCCTTGACAGTTCGCTTTGAATAAGACTCGCCCAAAGAAGGCCCAACTTTGGTTTTACCATTTGCCACCTAAGCCTTTTTCCCCGGTTTTCATGAGCCCGAGGGTCATCTTTATTTAACCCCCCGCCAATGCTCCTCGAGTGCTGGTCCAACCTAGAGCCACTTGTGGCCACCTCGAGGCAACTTGGGGCATCTTTCGGTTTCAGACGTATTGCTCATCCGTGTGCCCCGAGAACGAGATATGTGCAGCTCCTATCGGGATTTGTCGGCACATTCGGGCGGCTTTGCTGGTCTTGTTTTATTGCTGTCGAAATGTCTTGTAGTCCGGATTCCGAGATTGATCGGTCTTCCCGTAGAAGGAATATCCTTCGCTGACCGTGAGAGCTTATAATGGGCTGTTGGGACACCCCGCAGGTATTATCTTTCAAAGCCGTGCTCGCGGTTATGAGGCAGATGGGAATTTGTTAATGTCCGTTGTAGAAAACCCGGTTGACCTTAATTAAAATACACATCAATCAAGGTGTAACCGTGATGGTCTCTTCTCGACGGAGTCCGGAAGTGAACACGGTGTTGGAGTTATGTTTGACGAAGTAGTTCAGATCACTTCTTGATCGCTACTAGCTTCACGACCGCGCTTTGCTTCTCTTCTCGCCTTTTTGTAATGTAGCCACCATATATGCTAGTCGCTTGCTGCAGCTCCACCTCACAACTCTGTCCTTCCTATAAGCTTAAATAGTCTTGATCTCGCGGTGTGAGATTGCTGAGTCCCCGTGACTCACAGATTCTACCAAAACAGTTGCAGCCGACGATGCCAAGGCAGGTGACGAACCGAGCTCAAGTGGGAGTTCGACGAGGAACGTGGTCGCATTATGTGTCTTTTCCTGATGATCAGAGGGAGCCCAGCTTGGGACGATCGGGATCCGTAGCATTTGGGGTATCTTCTTTATTTTGGTTCCGTAGTCGGACCTTGAGTGTAATCAATGATGGATGTTTATTTATGTATTGTGTGAAGTGGCGACGTAAGCCAACTATGTATCTCTTTCCTTATTTATTACATGGTTGTGTGAAGATTACCTCACTTATGACATTGCTTTCAATGCGGTTATGCTCTAAGTCGTGCTTCACACGGGAGATATAGCCGCATCGAGGGCGCTATGTTGGTAATCGAGCCTTCCCCACTTAGGAGCCCCTACTTGATTGTTTGTCATGCTTGTTGAGTCTAGAACGGAAAATGTTTTGAGTCTTAGGATTATATATATCGGAGAGTAGGATTCTTTTTACTCCCCAGTCCCTTCTGCAGCCTCGTGAGGTCTCCCGACGAGAAGTTTTGACTCTCCTCTCCTCAAATTTCACTAAAAAAATTTAGGATCACGCTGGTATCTTGGAATCGCTCCGATGGTTTTGTGACGAGAACATTGTTCTTGGTGCCTCCCGACATTTAGGGGTTGTGAAGTGTCCCGGAGTTGAGCTCCGAGGTGTTGTCGCCACAATTTTATCGCTGCAGCTCGAATACCTGAGTTTTACCGACATCGAAATCTCTTTGTACAGCTTGTTGGTGAGATAACCCCGATAACCCAAAGATCGGGCGTAGCTCGAGTATTGCCATGACTTGTATAACGGATGCTTTTCAAGGTCGAGGTACACTATTTCCAAGGTTTCTTGGTTATGTGTTGACGGATGGATACACCGATCTAGGTATTGTTAGTTTGGGTGATATATTTTGTGTCCCCGATCCCCAACACCAGATTGCATAACCGTAAAGTTTCGGAGTTTATAGGTGGGAATTCTAGTAGCTTACAGTGATATCTTTCCGATGATGTATGATTTGAGATTGGGGTCCAACGCCTAGTGGTCCGCCCATCCACGGTCGATTTACAGGGTCGGAGGCGCCTTAAAGAATCCTTGGCTATGCTGATTCGGGACGCCTTGTTTGTCATTCGTGACGTCCCTACGACGTCGTCTCCGTGGGCCCCACCACGTAACACTTTGGGCGTAAATATCTATCATGTGTTTGTTCCGCTATTCTAGAAGCCAATCTTTTGTTTTCAGCCAGATATTCGAGTTGTTTCAAAGGCGTATGGTGTTTCCATATCTTTATCTAAGTGGCTTCTCACCTTAATGGACATGTGATGTTAACTTTGAATTCATTCGCTCATTCTTGTTCAATGTTTATTGTGAAGACTATATGTTGCAATTTCTATCCGCTGATTCAACTTGTCTATCTGCTCATCAAGTGCTAACGGATGTCACCTCTTCAGATGGCTCCGCCAACGCCGTAATCCGGAACGAAATGATGGGAGTCACCGAACCTCCACCTCCACCTCCGCCCCGGAGGCCTGGCAAGCTATCATGGCAGCCACCAATGCCAATGCTCGATGATTTTGCAACTCTTGCAAGAGCGCATCAAGGGCAAGGCAATCAAGGAAATCAAGGTCAAGGCAACAACCAGCCGCACTTTGCTACTCTCACCAGGCCTCGCTAATCAGCCAAGTCTTTCAGCTTCGTGTCGAGGCCACAGACGCTAACGATTGGCTTGTGGACATCTGCAAGCATTTTGAATGTAGCAATGTCGACTCGAGGACTTTGTCAAGTTTGCATCGCTTCAACTCAAGGACCAAGCTGCTGAGTGGTACCAAAGAATACAAAGATTCCAGAGGAGGTCGTGGTCATTACTTGGGATGAGTTCCACGAGACTTCAGAGCTCACCACATTCAAAAGTGTTGTTGAGAGCAAGCGTGAGGAGTTCCGTAATCTCAAGCAAGGCAACATGTCTGTATCAATACAATATCCAATTCCAGTAAACTCGCCGCTTTGCTAAGCAAGACATCCCGATGAAAAGAGTATGATCTATCAATTCAGAGGTGGTCTCGAGAGAAGATCTGCAATTAGCTCTCGTGCTTTTTGAGCCGTAAAAGTATGATGAATTCTACAACATGGCATCAAGCAAGAAGCTGCCCAACTCAAATGTGAGGCTTCTAAGAAGAGAATCAGGATGCAGTCCACTCTTCTTCTTCCTCTCAAGTGGCAGCTAAGCAGCAGAAGTTCTACCTTCCTCCTCCTCCGCTCCGCCAGCCTTATCGCCAGAAGAACTCAGTGGTCGGGATCTTCCCACCCACCCAACCCAAAGCTATCGTAACAAGTCAAATTCTCAAGCTCCAAGGTCAAATGCTCCTTACCACCGTCCCGCCTCGTGAGGTGACTTGCAACAAATGTCAGCAGAAAGGTCACTATGCTAACAAGTGCTTCAACCAAAGGCGCCTTCCGCCTCCTCCTCCCGTGAAATCTTCCAGCAATGCAAAGGGTCAAGCATAATCCAAAGCATGCCAAGGTCAATATGATGAATGCAGCTCAAGCAGAGGAATCTACCGATGTGATAATGGGTAATCTCTCGCTAATGATATTCCCGCAAAAGTCTTATTTGATACCGTGCATCGCTTTTTCATTTCGAGAACTTTTGTTGCCAAGCATGAGTTTGTGACTTAAAAGATTCCTATTCCATTGAAGATTGTGTCCCCGGTAAGCAAATGACTTCTAGTTTTGGTTCCAATGTCGGTATCAAGATGGGCGATTATAGATTTCTGCTAAACCAATTGTTCTCGGTGACTCGGATATTGATCTTATTCTCGAATGGATCGGCTTTCAAAGACAAAGCTCAGCTTGATTGTGCCGCCAGGAAATTCAATTGACTCACTCTTCTAATGATGTGATCATCTATGCCGCCGTGATGAAACCATTCGTTGTTTTCTCTCAATGAGAAGGGCGAATTGATGCTATCTCTCGATTCCAAATGCTTGTGAGTACCAAGATGTCTTTCCGTAAGAGCTTCCGGCATGCCTCCTCATCGCCGCTTGAATTCAAGTATCGATCTTGAGCCCGCATCAACCCGCTTGCAAGCGCCCATACAAGCTTGGACCTGATGAGCTGAAGGAATTGAAGAAGCAACTCGATGAACAAGAGCGTCTGGTTTGATCGCACCGAAGTTCATCTCCTTGGGGTTGTGGTGTTCTTTTGTCCGAAGAAGGATGGCACGGACCGACTTTTGCGCCGACATCCGCCCATTGAATAAGAAGACTATCAAGAACAAGTATCCACTTCCCAACATCAATGAGCTTTTCGAGCAACTCAAAGGTGCTAAAGTGTTCTCCAAGCTTGACCTTCAGATGGGTTATCATCAGATTCGTGATTCGTGAACAAGATATTCCCAAGACAAGATTCGTAATGCTTTGGTTCTTATGAATATACCGTCATGTCTTTCGCCTTGTCAATGCTCCTCCAACATTCTCTCTGATGATGAACTTCATCTTCAACCCCTACACCAATGAATTCGCCTTGGTCTATCTTGATGATATTTTGGTCTTCCAAGAATAAGAAGGATCATGCCAAACATTTGCGATTGGTGCTAGACAAGCTCAGAGAGTATCAATTTATGCTAAGTTCTCCAAATGTGAATTTTGGCTTGATGAAGTGCTTTATCTTGGTCATATCATCTCCGCTAAGGGTATCGCAGTTAATCCCGAGAAGGTGTCCGCAGTTGTGAATTGGGAACCTCCTCGTATCGTCAAGCAGCTCCGCAGTTTTCTTGGTCTTGCAAGCTATTGTCAAGATTCGTTGAGAATTTCTCCAAGATTGCAAAGCCTCTTTCCAACCTCCTCCGTAAGCATGTGAAGTATGTCCGTCTCCCGAGTGTGACGTTGCTTTCAATACCCTCAAAGAGAAACTCGTCACAGCTCCCTGCCTTGACTCCTCCCGATGAATCCAAGCCATTTGAAGTTTTCTCGTGATGCTTCTTCAAGGTCTCGTGCTGTGTTAATGCAAGAGAAGAGAGTTGTGGCCTATACCTCTCGCCAGCTGAAGCTCAACGAAAAGAACTACCCCACTCACGATCTTGAGTTGGCGGCAGCTTGTCCATGCATTGATAACATGGAGACATCTCTTGTTGGGAAGGAAAGTGGACATTTTCACCGATCACAAGAGTCTCAAGTATATCTTCACTCAACCCAACCTCAACCTTAGGCAGACTCGATGGGTCGAAATGATTCAAGAGTACAACCCAAGTATTGAATATACTCCGCAAGGCCAATGTCATTGCAAATGCTTTGAGCAGAAGGCTTATTGCAACAGCTTAATCCTCAAGCCCTTCCAACCGGATCTCTGTGAAGCTTTCCGCAAGCTGAATCTTCGTTGTTCCTCAAGGCTTTCTTGCCAACCTCATAGTCTCTCCTACTTTGGAAGATCAGATTCGTGAGGCTCAACTCCGGATACCATGGTGAAAAAGGTGAAACGTGGTATCGATAAGGGCATTTCCAAGTACAAGTGCTTCCACATTGATGACAAAGATACTCTTTTCTTCGAGGACCGGATTGTGGTTCCTAAGGGTGATCTACGAAAGTCATTATGAACGAGGCACACAATTCGCTTCTATCCATTCATCCCGAAGTACGAAGATGTACCATGACCTCAAGCAATATATTGGTGGACTCGAATGAAGCGAGAAATTGCTCAATTCGTGAATGAGTGTGATGTCCGCAGAAGAGTGAAAGGTAACACCAAAGACCAGCTGGTCTCCTCCAACCTCTTGCTATTCCGAATGGAAGTTTGATCATATTGAGATGGACTTCGTGACTGGATTTCCAAAGTCCAAGCGTGAAATGATGCTATCTTCGTTGTCATTGACAAGCTTACTAAAGTGGCTCATTTTCTTCCTATCAAAGAATCTATCACAGCAGCTCAGCTTGGCAGAGCTATACACCTCCAGTGATTGTCTCCTTGCACGGCATTCCACAAGTGATCTCTTCGCACCGTGGAAGCATCTTTACCTCCAAGTTTTGGGATTCTTTTCGTAAGGCCATGGGCACCAACATTCGCTTCAAAGACAGCTTTCCATCCTCAAACAAGTGGCCAAGTCGAGCGAAGTTAATCAAATCCTTGAAGATATGCTCGGGCTTGTGTCATTTCCTTCGTATGAAGTGGGAAGATTGTCTTCCATATGCCGAAGTTCTCCTACAACAACAGCTTCCAAGTTTAGTTCGCAAGGCCCCATTCGAATTTTCTATGGCGTAAAGTGTCGATTCTCTCAATTGGTCCGAGATGTGAACGCCAACTTCTTGGCAACGACTTGATCATGTAAGTCAAGAAATGTGCAAAGTCATTCGTGAGAATTCAAAGCCGCGAATCGCGCCGTAAGAGCTATTATGATGATAAGCACCGTGATGTGGCTTTTGAAATCGGAGACCATGTCTACCTCCGCCTCTCCAATGAAAGGCACTCGCCGCTCGGTATCAAAGGGAAGCTTGCCCCTAGATACGTGGGTCCTTTCAAGATCATTGGCAAAAGAGGCGATCTCGCCATCAACTTGAGCTTCCGTCCAACTTCGCGAACGCACGATGTGTTTCACGGTCACAGCTTCGCAAGTGCTTCAAGACTCCTGAACGCACTATCAACTTCAAGAAATTGACCTTCATGAGCACCCTGCTGCTATTCTTGAAGAAACCGAGCGCAAGACTCGCAACAAGTCAATCAAATTCTGAAAGTGAAGTGGTCACACCATTCCACCGTGAAGCCACCGGGAGCGCGAGGATCACCTCCGCTCCAATATCCGAGTTCTTTCAGTCCTAGATCTCGGACGAGATCCTCTTGTAGTGGTGGAGTGTTGTAACACCCGGATGTAACTTTCCATATTTGTAACTCCAACTCTTGCCATTTTCGCATCATGATATGATATTCCTCCGTGGTTGGGTTTTTGTCTTTCGCTTTTGCATTTTGTCCATGTCATGCATTTCATATCATGTCATCATGTGCATCGATTTGCATACGTGTTCGCCTCATGATTCCGAGCATTTTTCCCGTTGTCCGCTTTTGCAATCCGCACTTATGTCCCCCGGCCCCTTTTACGCTTTTTCCGTGAGCGGTACTAAACTTTCTCGAATGGACCGAGGTTTGTCAAGTGGCCTTGGTATACCACCGTAGACCACCGTCAAGTTTCGGTCATTTGGAGCTCGCTTGGTACTCCAACGGTTAACCGTGACTCGCAAAGGCCTCTTTAAGTTGCAGCCCAACACCCTCCAAAATAGTCCAATAACCCATCTAAGTCACTTCCATGCTCTCCGCTGCTCGATCACGATCGTGGGCGAAAACTACACCTCATTTGGACTCTCCTAGCTCCTCTATGCCTATTTAAGCACCCCCTTTCCAAATCGCGGTACAACCCTAGCCTTCCCTCACCTCACGCTACCGGACAAAATTTCGCCAGCGGACGTGTCCGCACCATTTCCGCCAACCAACGGGCGTACACGTGCGCGCCTGTCCCCTAGCACCACTGCTGGGCCCAGGGCCACCTGGGCGCTGGCTCTGGCCATGCCCACATGCTCAAGGCTCCATTCTTCCGCCTGCCATGCCATTGCCACGCCACGGCCTTCTTGCCACTGCCCACACCAAGGCTGGCCACTGCCACAAGCCACATGCCTCGCCTGCCACCGCCCGGCCTGCCGCCGGGCCCGCCTGCAGATCTCCTCCGGCGAGAAATAAGGCCGCTTCGATCCGACCTCGATCTAGATCATGAACCCGAGGGTTGACTTCTTCCCTCAAAATTCGTCTAAGTTTTTGTCTCGTGATTAATTTGTGGCATTTTCAACGATCATAACTCTGCATCCGTAGAGTCTGCTTTCAGGCGTGTAATATGTCAAAATGTTCGCCTCGAAGAGTAGATCATTTCATCTCATTGCATCATTTTAATTTGAGCTCATCTTGATGCCCGAAATGCTGTTAGAAGAGGGCTATGTGATGTTAGTTTCGCTTTTTAATGTAACATGCACTTTTGTTATTTTTGCTATGATTGATGTGTGCACCCTATGAATTTGAGTCCTACATGTGCTTTGTAATATGCCATGCCAACTTTCCAGGGGTATATGTCATGTATTTTTGTGATCTATGTGGTGACTAGCACAAGCATGCAAAGTAGGCTTCCTGATGTTGCTGTTTTCACTGCTTAGCTGATATTTTGATGCCATGTTAACTTGATGCTACCAAGAGATCCATGCATATTTTGAGATACTTCATTAAGGATGTTTTGAACATATGGTTATGCTCTATCCATCCATGCCTTTGTTTGCAATTATGGAGTGCCATAGCTTGAGTCAATCGAGCTCTACTTTTGCTATAAAATGTTTCCGCAGATTGTTTACATGTTATTCAATTTTGCCAAGGTTGTTGTGGTTGATCCGTATGCTATGATGTTGTTCTTGCCATGTATGTCTTCTATGCCATGTCTTCTTGATGTATGTATGCTTAGTTTATCATGTAATGCTCTGTAGTGAGTGCTTTGAGCTCTTAAACATGCCTACTTGTTATCTGTTTTGACATGCCATGTTGCTGAATCTGTTAACTAAACTTGCTATATTGACATGGGTGTTACTATATTTTCTGATCCTTTTGGCTTATGGTCAGTAAGGGACTTTTGTTCTATGCTTTGAGTAGATTCATGCCATGCCTTGTTTTGCTATTATAAGTTCCTGTAGCATGTTGTTTTCTTGCTCAACATTGCTACCGATGCTGTTTTTGCCATGTCCAAATTCGATATTTTTTGCACTTTTGCCATGCTTGTTTGAACCTGTTATGATGTGATTTAGCCGTAGCTCAGTGTTCATATTTTGTCAAGCATCTTGAGTAGATCACTGCCATATACTTTGTTGGTACGCTTGGGTGCAGTAGCTTAATTTCTTGTTGCTTGCTAAGTGGTATCATGCTGTTAATGGCAGATTTGTGCCATTCTTGTTTTGCTTGTCATTTGCAAACCGTGCATCCGATTCCGTGATCTTTATATCGATTTCAACCAAATCATCTCATCTTTCCAGCGGCATACTTGGTTTGCCAAGTTGATGCCTGGTTCATCATTTTCCTTCCGAGCGCGCGATACGCATTGCATATCACATCTCGCATATCATGCCATGTTTTGCATCATGTTGCTTGTGCATTGCACCGTGATTTATTGTGGTTCCTTTGTTTGTGTTCTTGCTTTGGGTAGAGCCGGAGACGAGTACGTGAACGAGGAACCTGTTGAGAACGCCACGAGGATCAAGCTTTCAACTCGAGAACATTGCGCAAGATGACCATACCTCGAAATCACTTCTATCTTTGCTATGCTAGTTGCTCGCTTTTGCTATGCCTATGCTATGATGCCTATCACTTGCTTATCATGCCACCCATATTGCCATGTCAGCCCCTAACCATCCTTTCCTAGCAAACCGCTGATTGGCTATGTTACCGCTTGCTCAAATTTCTCTTATAGCGCTGCTAGTTGCAGTGAAGATGAAGTTTGTTCCTTGTTGAACATGGAGATGTTGTTCCTTGTTGGAACATGTTTACTTGTTGGGGATATCACAATATATATCTGCTATAATTAATGCATCTATATACTTGGTAAAGGGTGGAAGGCTCGGCCTTATGCCCGGTGTTTTGTTCCACTCTTGCCACCCTAGTTTCCATCATACCGTGTTATGTTCCTTGATTTCGCTCTTACACACGGTTTGGTGATTTATGGGACCCCTTGACAGTTCGCTTTGAATAAGACTCTCCAAAGAAGGCCCAACTTTGGTTTTACCATTTGCCACCTAAGCCTTTTTCCCCTGGTTTTCGCGAGCCCGAGGGTCATCTTTATTTAACCCCCGGCCAATGCTCCTCGAAAGTTGGTCCAACCTAGAGCCACTTATGTGCCACCCCGAGGCAACTTGGGGCATCTTTTTGCCGTCACGCATTGCTCATCCGTGTGCCCCGAGAACGAGATATGTGCAGCTCCTATCGGGATTTGTCGGCACATTCGGGCGGCTTTGCTGGTCTTGTTTTATTGCTGTCGAAATGTCTTGTAGTCCGGATTCCGAGATTGATCGGTCTTCCCGTAGAAGGAATATCCTTCGCTGACCGTGAGAGCTTATAATGGGTTGTTGGGACACCCTCGCAGGTATTATCTTTCAAAGCCGTGCTCACGTTATGAGGCAGATGGGAATTTGTTAATGTCCGTTGTAGAAAACCCGGTTGACCTTTAATTAAAATACACATCAATCAAGGTGTAACCGTGATGGTCTCTTCTCGTGGAGTCCGGAAGTGAACACGGTGTTGGAGTTATGTTTGACGAAGTAGTTCAGATCACTTCTTGATCGCTACTAGCTTCACGACCGCGCTTTTGCTTCTCTTCTCGCCTCTTTATGTAATGTAGCCACCATATATGCTAGTCGCTGCTGCAGCTCCACCTCACAACTCTGTCCTTCCTATAAGCTTAAATAGTCTTGATCTCGCTGGTGTGAGATTGCTGAGTCCCCGTGACTCACAGATTCTACCAAAACAGTTGCAAAAGCCGACGATGCCAAGGCAGGTGACGAACCGAGCTCAAGTGGAGTTCGACGAGGAACGTGGTCGTTATTATGTGTCTTTTCCTCGATGATCGTGAGTGGAGCTCAGCTTGGGACGATCGGGATCTCTGTAGCATTTGGGGTATCTTCTTTATTTTGGTTCCGTAGTCGGACCTTGAGTGTAATCTGAATGATGGATGTTTATTTATGTACTGTGTGAAGTGGCGACGTAAGCCAACTATGTATCTCTTTCCTTATTTATTACATGGGTTGTGTGAAGATTACCTCACTTGCACATTGCTTTCAATGCGGTTATGCTCTAAGTCGTGCTTCGACACGGGGAGATATAGCCGCATCGAGGGCGCTATGACTCGCCGGATCCACCTCGACAAATGACTCCACGATCATCGATCCACGAGCTGTCACGACAAGGCCAAGTTCTTCACTTAACGACAGTTTAGAAGACGCCGAACTCGCATCGAAGCTACCAAGAGAAGCGCGACGCCAATCAGACCAGCTACTGGGCCCTCTCGTCGACATGCATGCGCCAGGGAACCAGCGATTTGTCAGACGCTGTAGGTTGCCCCGCTGCTCACTGTGAGCTGCGGCAAGTCCAAAGGGCCTAGCAAGAAGAATTCGCCGATGTACCGGAGAAGTACGACGGCAAGACGATCCGTCAGAGTTCCTCAAGATCTACACCATTGCGTGCAAGCTGCCGGGCAGACAACAAGATCCCGCCAACTACTTCTACCTGTGCTCAAGCCCAATGTCGATCTCCGCTCATGCACTTGCCGGACAACCCATATCCTCTTGGTAGATCTATGCTATCAGTTTGTCGGCGCTTTTACAGCGCCACAAGCCTCATGGCTAAGAGAGCGACCTTCATCTGCCGCCTGTAAGGAAGGAGAGCCTCATGCAAGTACATTCAGAGATTCACCACAGACAAAGACAACATCCCAGATGTCCACCCTCGCCACTGTAATCAGCGATTCCATCAGAACGCGCGAACCGCAGGATGCGGAGGAGATGGCGGATGTGCAAGGTCGAGACGCTGCGAACTATATGCCCCGGCCGCATAAGTGTGCATCGCATATGAGGAAGGGAGGAAACTCCCCGAGAGAATATAGGAGCAGGAGGATCTCGAGAGGAGGAGGCCGCCTGCAAAGAAAAGCCGCGACGGAACAATGTGAAAAAGAAAGGAAAAGATGTGCTAGTCGCTGAGCAGTCCGCAACGGTGGCGGCGCCAAGAAAGCCAAAGTTGGTAACTCCGCAAGGAGGTTGCCGCGGGCAACAATCGCCAGGTTGCGGTCGCCGACAAGCAGACGGCACCAACAAACAAGATCGCAAGATCCACCGCACTAAGGGTCGTGGACTTCCAGAGCTGCAAGAAGGTCGAGCAGCTTGTCGAGCAGCAAAAGGCTGAATACGAGCGACGGACAAGGAGAAGGCCCAGAAGGTGCTGGAGGAGCTAGCAAGAACGCCCGCCGGGAGGACGCCGCAAGGCCAAGCAGCGGCAAGGAGACAGACCTCCTCGCGACCGCGATAAGGATGAAGACGATGACGATGGCGAAGACATGGATGATGACGAGACCGATGAGCAGGAGTTCCAGAAGCCACAGAGGTCTTAGCGCTGACGGCGGTGCTCTCTCTCATACTTCACACCGCCAACTCAAACAAAGGATGCGGAAGTCAATATGGCAGAGCCATCCGTCGAGTCACGCAAGCCTCGAATGGTCCAAAGACGCCTATCATCTTTGATATTGAGGACCACCTCGATCGATAATCACGGTCGGGTGCTTGCCGATATTGGTTTCACCAACTATCCGCAACCTCAAGGTCACTAAGATGCTAGTTGACGGCGGGCTGGCTTGAACTCGATCTCCTCCGCGGTGCTCCAGAACTCCAGATCCCGGATGGCGAAGCTCAAGAGATCGCACATTCCAAGGAATCAATCCGGGAAGGAGCAAGTCAAGGGAAAGATCACATTGCCGTGACATTTGGCAGCGATTTGAACTTCAGACCGAGAGGGTCACTTTTGACGTTGTCGACTTTCCATTGCCTTTACAATGGGATACTTGGTCAGCCCAAATACCGCCAAATTCATGGCAGCCTCTCTTACGCATACAACATGTCAAGATGCCAGTCTGGATAAGTGTCATCTCTGCCCTCGGCGATAAGAAGGATGCTCTTATATGCGCCGACAAGATTTACCGGAAGCAGAGCCGCAACAGATCGCAAGTCACTTGCCGCTGAAGCCCCGCGCCAAGAAGAATACCAAGTCCGCAAGAGTTCGATGCCCACTCCGCAAGCGCACTTCTTCGAGTGCTGCGCCACCGCCGAGGACGCACCATCGAGCTCCACCGCAAGTGTAAGAAGACGATGGCAGCTCCACCAGAGACCAAGAAGGTGTCCGCCAAGGAGGATGGCGCTGGTGGTACCTTCACCATCGCTGCCACTCGACCCTAAATAGGAAGGCGCTGCGCTGTTTTCTCATGCTAACGCCGACGATTTGCATGGCAACCGTCTCGACATCCCCGTGTTCCTGTGAAAGTAATTG
>JAHIAM010001129.1:0-24985 GCA_021605205.1 Aegilops longissima | reverse complement strand
TCCCAAGGGTTTGAAAGTAACAGGCAATAGGTTCCTACCTCATCATCTACTTCCCAACCCACAATTAATGCCATCCTAATCATGCAATGTTTGAGGATTGAGCTAATGCATAAAAACTGGGTATGAAAAGATATGATCAAGTGTTACTTGCCTTGTCGACGATCCGTGAATCCTAGAGACTCAGAGTAACACGCCTCACTCCGGAATTCTATCGCAAGCAAACAATACATACATAAGTAAACAAGCAAAGACGCACAAACTAAACTTCAACTAAAAGAGGTTGACCAGAGATTTCAACTTAAGAACCCGTTTGCAAAAAGAATCAAACCAAACGGAACAAACAAAACTCAAACGGCGAAAAGAAATAGGGTCCGCTTACTAATCTGAACTAGGGTCAAATTTTACAAGGATAAAAACTGGTTTAAGTTGATTATTCGGAAAGAGGGTTTCGAGATGAAACTCCAGCGCTTGAATCGCTTCTGATTCCGATAAACGAGCCAAAAGATAAACAGGTTTGAAAATCGGTTCGAAATCGCGATCGTAATAAACCGCGGAATAAATCCGATAAAAGAAAAGCGACGAATCGCTAAACGAACGAATGTTCGCTAACAGAAACTAATGGTGAACGCGCTCGTTAGAATTCAACGGACGAACGGACGCTCGCTAAGTAAATAAACCGCATTTAAATAAAGCGATCTATATATATAAAAATGATCTAGGGTTTTATATAAAAACCAAGGGTTTTTCTTAAAAAAATCGCGGCGGGTGGGCCTGCACCTCCGTAGTGCCCCATGGGCGGGCGTTCGTGGTTCCGGGTGGGCGGCGAAGGGGCGGGCGGGCGGGCGGCGGCTGGCGAGGGACGATGCGGCGATACGCATTTACCATCAAGGCGGCGGCGGGTGATCGGGCTCCGGGATGCTCTGCTCGGCTCCGGCTTGGGGTGGTGGCGGGTGGTGGGCGGCGGGCGGCGTATATATAGGAGGGCGACATGCGGTTTGGGAAGGGCGGCGGTTCGCTTGGGAAGGGCGCCCTGGGCGGAGTCCGCTTGAACTGCTTTGCCCGTCCAAGCTACAATGACGACAAGACGGGAAGGCGGAGCATGGGTTTCAAGGTTCGGTTCGGGCTGGGCCTTGGCCAGCTGGGTCCATTTTTTTTTTAAAATCATTCCACTAAAGAAAAATTCCTAGAAAAATAAATAAAATCTAAAATTCCAAAACAAGTTTTCTCCGCCTCAAATAAAATATTTAGAACTAGATGAACTTTGCTTGGCCTCAAAATGCAACTTTTTAAAGCTGCAATTTTTCTAGGGAATTAAAATTCCAAATAAAATCAAATAAAACCAAATAATGATTTTAACATTTTCCCGCGATATTTCAATTATTTTGGAGAAGTTATATTATCTCCCTCATTTATTTATTTAAAATGAAATATTTTTCCAAAGAGAAAATAATAAAATCCAATATCCTCGCCTTTCATTATTTGATAAAATTCAGATATGAAAATCTCAAAATCCCCAACTCTCTCATGAGGGTCCTTGAGTTGCTTAGGATTTTCGAGGATGGCAAACGAGGAATGCAATAAAATATGATATGCATGGATGACCTATAGATAACATGCCAAATTGAAAATTTGGGATGTTACAGTGTTCTTGCTTATAAACTCTTTGCTTATTTTTCTTTTTGCTTAAAAGCTTTGTTGGCTTCTTTCCCTTTGAGCTCTTTTTCTCATGCAAAACTTCACAAACCAAGATACCAATTAAGTATATATGATGACAATTTGTGGACACAAAAGATGGTATCAAGAAATGTACCAATGATGATATGGTAAGTATGCAATGGGAGCTATGATCACTAATGTGCACAAGTGACATTGTCGGCAATACTCAAAGGCTAGTCTCGAGTAGGAAAGGTACACAAAATTGGGCTATGTGTTTATTAATGCAATGGCAAGAATGTACAATGATAATATACCATGATACCTAGATGAGATAGAGGTTACCATTCGTGGTATGTCGAGTGTAAGCAAGAACGGATGATGATATGGTTGTTGTCGATGACGAGTCCGTTGTAAAAGATGGGCGGTGATGTTGATGTCAACCGTCCCTTGTTGTCAAACACGTTAGGGAAAATGTAAACCGCAACTCAAATTCCCAAAGCAAAAACATGACCAAATTGTCGGGCAGGAAGTAGTGGCTATGGTGGTGCCATGCGAAAGTAGTGGTGGTATGCGAAGTGAAAGTGGGCACGGAACAAAATTTGGCGAAAGAAGTGGAGAACGGAGTGGTGATGGAAGTGCTGTCGCACAAGGGCCGGATGTCCGGGCTTATGGGCCAGATGTCCGGGTGGCCAGATGTCCTGGGGTCGGGCCATGTCCCGGCCAGGATCCGTGGACTAACTCGAGGAACTCCCTGCTGGAAGAGGCAAATTGGGCACAATTCGGGAGATTTTGTGGATGGAAATTGGGAAAAGATGGGGAAAGCTAGATCTACCTCGCAACACACTAAATCCATGGATCAAATCCAACAAAACTTCATCACACCAACAAATCACAAAAAATTTGGGGGGGGCTATTTTGTGGGGAATTTTGAATTTGGGACAAAATCAACAAAACAAGACTAGAAAACAAAGAGGGGAGGCTCTCAAATCATGATCAACGTGGGCTCATGATACCAAGATGATCATGAGGAAGCTAGCTCGATACTAAGATGATGTAGGGTGGAACCCTAGATGGCCGATCTTTCACGAAAGGAGCGGATCCCACCAAGAACACGAAGAACACGAGGGGAAATCACGGGAAAAACACGAGAGAAACACTTAAGCCAACAAGATTAGGGTCACGACACGCTAGATCCTCAAAACACAAAGAGATACACGATCCACGTATAAACAAGGGACAATACATAGGGTAACCGGTTCTTCTCTGTGAGGAGGTCTTGAGTTCTTCCCGTTAGGGGTCTTGAATCCAATGGATCTTCTCCCAGAGGCACGGCCTCTCTTGAGGAGCAGATCCGATGGATGAGGGAAGCTTCTATCTCACATATGAGCTATCACAACGCTTAACCCTATAAAGAGGGAGGACGGGAGTATATATAGTCTAGGTGGGGTTTAAGGGCACATGCACTACAAAAAATACACTTCCGTGATGATACGGTTTGTCATAGTAGGTCACATTTTCTCGTCATGCATGTATACGCCGACAACGTGGCACGCCCAACAGAGGCCCATTCTGCAGTGAAAAGGTCGGCCCGCTTGACGTGGTCAAAGGTAACGGGCCGCTTCACGGAAAGCCTATTAACGGCCTGCTCAGATATCGCCCATTTACGCCCGCTAACTCCCGCTCGCTATTTACCTATCGGAATTAAGCCCAAGAGCTTCATCTCGGTCGCCCAATATGATTCCAACCCATTGTAACTTCCGCCTATGTATGACCCATGATGTCTTTTCGCCCATATGAGGCCCTTCGTAACTTTGGGCCCATTAAAGGCCCAAGATGAATCGCACATAATGAATAGTGTATCGCTTTTATATCCATTAATTCACTCCATTATTCTCGTCGGCCCTTTCCAAATTTCATGTTAACTTTCGCCCTTCTAAGGGCCCATTTATTCTTGGGCTCATTTCTAGAATCTCGTTAGTTACGGTCCGCCATCGACTGTTCCTTTTAGGGCCAAATTCAGCCCTTGGTTACATTCGCCTGTTTGTGAAGCGTTAACTGTTGGGTTATTTTCATAGCGTTATCAACTACGGCCTATTAACGGCCCGTTATCGTCCATGAATAGTACGGCCCATGTTTGGAAAAATGATGATATGCCCCATACAAGGCCCATGGATCCTACGACCGTAGAAGACCAATGGATCCTACGGCCCGTAGAAGGCCCATGGATCATACGGCCCGTAGAAGGCCCATGGATCATATGGCCCGTAGAAAGTCCATGGATCCTACGGCCCGTAGAAGGCCCATGGATCCTACGACCCATAGAAGGCCCATGGATCCCACGGCCTGTAGAAGGCCCATGGATCCTACTACCGCAGGAGGCCCATGGTTACAATAGTCCGCGGTGGTTCCATGGATTATTGTGGCCTAGTTACCAAAATTAGGTTATTGTGGCCACTATCAAAACGCGGAATGGCCCAACAGAGGCCCATTCCAAAGGAAAAGGTTGGCTCATTTGACGTGGTTAAAAGGTGTAGTGGGTCGGCCCACGGAAAGCCCGTTAACGGCTTGTTCAGATATCGCCCATTTACGGCGACGCTTAACTCCTCGCCCGCTACGGCTCATCGGAATTAAGCCCAGAGCTTCATCTGGGCCGCCCAATATGATTCCAAACTATGTAACTTCCGCCCATGTATGGCCCATGATGTCTTTTCGCCCATATGAGGCCTCCTTCAGAACTCCGGGCCCATTAAAGGCCCGAGATGAATCTCGCACATAATGAACAAAGGTGTCGCTTTATACCCATTACCGCCCATTATTCCGCGGTCCGCTTCCAAATGCGTGTTAATCTTTGGCCTTCTAAGGGCCATTTATTCTTGGGCTCATTTCTAGAATTCTAGTTACGGTCCGTCATCGCCTATTCCGCTTAGGGCCAAATTCAGCCCTTGGTTACATTCGCCTGCTTGTGAACCGTTAACCTATTGGGCTGTTTAGCATAGCGTTATCAACATGGCCTATTAACGCCCGTTATGGTCCACTTAATAGTATGACCCATGTTTGGCAAATGATGATATGCCCTGCAGATAAGGCCTATGGATCCTACGCCTGTAGAAGACCAATGGATCCTACATTCAGAGAAGGCCCATGGATCATACACACCATAGAAGGCCCATGGATCATACGACCAGAGAAGGCCCATGGATCCCACGGCCCATAGAAGGCCCATGGATCCCACGGCCCGTAGAAGGCCCATGGATCCTACGGCCCGCAGGAGGCCCATGGTTACAACAAATGTGTTGCCATGATTATCGTGGACCTAGTTACCAAAAATAGGTTATTGTGGCCACTAACAAAACACTTAAAAAGAACCCAGTGGACTACAAGCAAACAACTAAACAAAGACAATAAGGAAACAAATACAAGCAACTAACGCTAAGCTATTACAATATTACACATACTACATCCATTGGGCATCAAAGTTTGCCACCAAAGGTAAATATAGGGAAGAAAGCAGATATTTCATACATCGCCGTCAAAATTGGCCACAAGTGCAAATAAACGCAGCAAAGAAAACAAGTGCATAACTCAAACAACTTCAAGAGCTCAAGAAACGTTATCTTGGGTATCCACCATCCCGCAATAAGCTTAGCAAGTTTATCAAGATTGTCCTTGCTTGGCGCTAAAATCCTCCAACGCTGTCGTTGCAACCGTAGTATGTATCCTAATGCTCCAGGACTTCCGCAATCCTTCCGCTTTCGTCGCAGCATAGATCGAATCGATGTCTTTCAGCTTGTAGTTGAGACTCAAGAAACCGAACTGATTAAGACAATGAGTTTGAATAGCTTGCAAGCTGTAGTGTGGCCAAGAACTCGAACACTAAACCAAGACAGGCTTTTGGGGTTGTCTCACCGCTTTCAAGATAGTCTTCCTTAGGTGTTTTATCCGCTTTGTTGAGACCAACAAGGATGTCTCACTATCCCTAACCTTATCTCACATTACTTCCTTTACCATTGCTTAATAAGGCACTCTTCCCAATATTCTCACAAGATTCTAAAAGAAGAAACAAGGCATACATAACAGGTTTAGTATGTACTAGTATATGAAACTCATTTCGTGAACCAGTTCATTAGTGAGGTGGACAGGATTAAACTACCAAGTCTTCTATTTCCAAGTACTAGTACATAATAAAAGCATTAAACAAACATATATCTATGTCCTATGGTCAATGCATTGTCTTGCCAAATCAAACAGACACGGTTCAAATCATATCAGTTCAAGACAAAGGTATGAAAGAATACAAAGCATGGGAAACTATACGGCACAACAAGATTTCAGATGGGTACCTACGGGTCTACATGCACAACAACACTATTGGATCTGTTGTGATGCTAGTAATGTGCATGATATGAGAAGTCAATCAGATACACAATTGAAATTGAAATCAACATAGCTACCGATAAGAGCAAACTCTTAAAGAAACATGCGGAACATACCGCTGTGCTATTGGAGTTTTGATTGACTGCTCAATTTAAAATTAAGTTTGTATGAGTAAATACAAGGATACAAGAGCAAAGCAAGATGCACGATAGCAATGGAATATTAAATTAGAACAGCTTGTTCTTCAAGTTTAAGAACTTGTTCTATATGAACATAGTACAAGAAGATGCAAGAATATAGTACTTAAGAATAGAAACTGAGCTCATAGACCTTACCACATTCTTGGTTCGGGACTAGCATAACAAGGCATTCCTACCATCGCCCAAGAATGTGTCTCAGAGAACGTAAGGGAATTTGATGATTTTCTTTGCCGTTGAAGTACGCTTTAGGTAATTCCGACATCGCTACCAAGCATTCTTGAAGATAGTAGAGGTATTAGCACAGGTTACCTCATCCCGAAGTTTCCAAATTGGTCCTCTCTATAGAGAAAATGGGAAAATTTGTTGTATTATAACCATCATGGAGGTAGAATGTATGGGACAAAGCAAAGTAATTGCTATGAATAACATTACTTACACATAACTCCCGGACAAACACCTGCAACTAGCATTTTCCTTCATATTCAAAGATAATATTTCAAGATGGGAAGATACACATAGGATTTAACAACATCAAATGCGATAGATGCTAAACTACGATCGGGTTGGTTGTGCTTCCTCCACGTGAATAGGCGCATTAACCGTGGAGTTGGGGTTCACTGTAGTATCGCCCTTGGGCACCGGAGCTGCCTTACTAACCGCTTCTTGTTTGGGAGCCTGTGGTGGAGATGGTGCTATGTCAATAAGAACTGGTTACTATCTCTGGGGTTGATTAGATTGGGTGAAGCTGTTTTTCTCATCCATCGCAAAGATGGTACAACTGCAAGAGTCTGCTTGGTGTGGTAGGACCACTGCATGTACAACCGGGTGCTATCTCCACCATGAGGTAGCACTGCTTTTATTTGAAGACCGTGTTTTACTCTGATCGCATCACTTACTCCAATTCAAGTGGTGATAAACAGAAATATAGTTGAATGTACAAACATTGTATGAGAGATGATGCAATAGATAGTGTGAAAAAGAGGGCATGAAATAGTTGACATGTATATTGTTTAACTAAAATGGATAGCATGACATAATTTCACATATATGATGTCTATCTAAACCGGATAGCATAGCATAACATAATTCAAAGATATGATGAATAACTAAACAGGATCACATGACATAATTCACATACATGTTATCTAAGTAATCAGGATCGCATGATTTAATTCACATATGTGATTTACTAGCAAGATGCCCATGCGTTGCACGGAACATCAAGATGCATTTATATGAGTAGTTTATCTTGTGAGAGAAAAGGATGAATGAGGGAAGGCCTTATTTGCAAATGTGGAGAGGGGCGGTTTTTTTGCAAACTGCCATAGTTTCCTTCCTATCCACCGATATAATTTGGGCGGCCTATATTGCGTGATGCACAGTAAAACACCATCAACACCAACTCTATTTTTTATAAGAGTAGAGATATGCTAAACAGAGGGCATTGATATGATGTCCAACTAAGAACATGGTGTTGAATATTGTGTATATGATGCCTAAACTATGTAATGCAGACACCATATGCATGATATGAGCAGATAACTGCGTTGTTAGAGCATACACCCTTTGTGGGGAGTAGGATGGTCATCCGCTCTTCAATCCATCTCTGAGGAGCTATCGACCCAAAAAGAGATCTGCTTTGATAGGTAGCACTGCCTCTCGCCTCAAGGCCTTGTTTTCACTCCATTTTCCATCTCCCACCCAGATGGCTAATTCATTGTGAAGAGAAGTTTAATGTACAAACATTGTCGATAAAATGGAAATGTAACAAAGAAAAGGATTGGCAAGATATCATTCAAATATATGATGCCTGGTTAAACAGATCGCATTGCACATTTTACATATATTATGGCTGGCTAAAAGACATGAGACCGCATAATTCCCATATATGATATAGAAACTAAACATGTGGCATTACGTAACATGTCTAAATCTAAGCAGATGACATATATGATGTCAAAAGTAGGCATCAAGGCAACATATGCATGATATGACTAATATCATCATGCCAAGGTAGAGCAAACACCTTTGGGGGTAAATAGGAGTGGTCAGTTGCCCTAATCCACCTCGTAACAGATATCTTCCTCAGATTACAACTGAGAGGGGGAGGGTTTTCCATTGAACCCACCATGGAGCGATGTATGCATGACATTGTATTGTCACAAAAACTTTATCTTTTTATCTACATGTTCAAGATGACTGTACAATATCCTATATGCATACTTAAAAAATACGGTGAGATTATTTAAGGAGAGCATGCAGAAATCTAGAGTGATGGTAGGAAACACAGGATAGGAAAAACACCGAATAGGATAGGAATGCACATGGTAAACACATGATTTCTGGCTCCATTTGTAAAACACAGGATTTCCGCCAACTTGGGTGTTTGGTCTACACAGGAATTGGAAGAGCAGAGGAATGCAAAGAAACATGGCCAAAATTGACGCTGCAGAAATCGACGGGATGTGGGCGCTCTCCGCTTCCCCACGCTGCCGGGTGGCAACCGCCTCGACTTGACGAGTCCCATGCATGTAGAAATGCTATCATTACTCAGCATCATGGAGGCCGGAGGGTTGGCCTCTTTTCTATAAATGAGGAGAGGGCAGATCCTGCTGCCCATCTCTTCCCCCATTCCGCCCGCTTCTTCTTCCTCCTGTCACGACACCCATGGCGCCAAAGTGAAGAGGTCCTCTGCCGAGAAGGGGAAAGCTCGCGTGAGGGGCCTGCCTCACCACCACCTAAGAGGGGCGCACTCGCCCACAAGCATGCCGCAACCCCTGCTGGCGTGTCCTCGTGGAATGGGCGAACTCGGGTCCGGCGCCACCTCTGGCGGCACAAGCGGCGTCACATGGACGGGAGCCGCCTAAGTCGTGGCAGCCCTGGCAATGAGGGGAGGCACGCTATGGTCGCCGACTGCTACATCTTGAGCATCGCGTTGGTTTCTTGAAGAGAAAAGGTGATGCAGCAAAGTAGCGTAAGTATTTCCTTTAGTTTTTGAGAACCAGGTATCAATCTAGTAGGAGGCCACGCCAAGTCCCTTGCACCTACACAAACAATAAGAACTCGCAACTAACGCGATAAAGGGATTGTCAATCCTTCACGGTCACTTACGAGAGTGAGATCTGATAGAGATGATAAGATAATATTTTTGGTATTTTTATGATAAAGAGTAAAAGTAAAGAAAGCAAAGTAAACGGTAATAGAAATAGCTTGTTGACGGAAGATTAATATGATAGAAAATAGACCCGGGGGCCATAGGTTTCACTAGTGGCTTCTCTCAACATAGCATAAGTATTACGGTGGGTAAATGAATTACTGTCGAGGAATTGATAGAATTGAGCATAATTATGAGAATATCTAGGTATGATCATGTATATAGGCATCACGTCTGTGACAAGTAGACCGACTCCTCTTTCGCATCTACTACTATTACTCCACACATCGACCGCTATCCAGCATGCATCTAGAGTATTAAGTCATAAGAACGGAGTAACGCTTTAAGCCAGATGACATGATGTAGAGGGATAAACTCATGCAATATGATATAAACCCCATCTTTTATCCTCGATGGCAACAATACAATACGTTGTTGTTTCGGCCACATCGATCGAAAGCAATCGCAAGATTGAACCCAAAGCTAAGCACTTCTCCCATTGCAGAAAGATCAATCTAGTAGGCCAAACCAAACTGATAATTCAAGAGACTTGCAAAGATAACCAATCATACATAAAAGAATTCAGAGAAGATTCAAATATTGTTCGTAGATAATCTTGATCATAAACCCACAATTCATCGATCTCACAAACACACCGCAAAAAGAAGATTACATCGAATAGATCTCAAGAGAATCGAGGAGAACTTTGTATTGAGATCTAAAGAGAGAGAGGAAGCCATCTAGCTAATAACTATGGACCCAAGGTCTGAGGTAAACTACTCACACAACATCGAGAGGCTATGGTGTTGATGTACAAGCCTCCGTGATCAATGCCTCCCGGCAGGAGACGTTGGAAAAGGCCCCAAGATGGGATCTCACAGTACATAAGGTTGTCATGTGGAATTAGGGTTTTCGTGGTGCTCTTCGATGGTTTGGGGTACATGAGGTATATATAGGAGGAAGAAGTAGGTCGGTGGAGCCACGAGCGCCCACGAGGGTGGAGGGCACGCCTGTGGGGTAGGCGCCTCACCACCTCGTGGCCTCCTCGATGATTTCTTGACATCCACCTCCAAGTCCTCTCGATCACGTTTGTTCCAAAAATAACTCTCCGAAGGTTTCATTCCGCTTGGACTCCGCTTGATATCTTTTTTTCTCGCTAAACACTCAAATAGGCAAAAACAGCAATTTGGCTGGGCCTCCTGTTAATAGGTTAGTCCCAAAATAATATAAAAGTGTATAAATAAGCCCATTAAACATCCAAAATAGAACATATAATAGCATGGAACAATCAAAATTATAGATACGTTGGAGACATATCAGCATCCCCAAGCTTAATTCTGCTGTCCCTAGTAGGTAAATGATAGAAACATAATTTTGATGTGGAACGCTTCTTAGCATAATTTTCAATGTAATTTTTTTATTGTGGCATGAATATTTAGATCCGAAGATTCAAGATAAAAGTTTAATGTTGACGAAAAACAATAATACTTCAAACATGCTAACCAAGCAATTATGTCTTATCAAAATAACATAGCCAAAGAAAGCTTATCCTCACAAAATCATATAGTTAGGCAATGTTTCAATATCACACACAAACGCTCTCTATCATGCATAACCCCGATGACAAGCTGAGAAATTGGTTCATACTTTTAACGCTGGCTCAGCCTTTTTCAACTCTTACGCAATACATGAGCGCAAGCCATGGATATAGCACTATGGGTGGAGTAAGGTATAATGATGGGGTTATGAGAGAAGACAAAAGGTAGAAAGTCTCACATTGACGCGGCGGGCTATGGAGATGCCCATCAATTGATGTCAATGAGAGGAGTAGGGATTGCCATGCAACGGATGCAATAGAGCTATAAATATATGAAAGCTCAACAAAAGAAACTAAGTGGGTGTGCATCCAACTTGCTTGCTCGCAAAGACCTAGGACACTTTGAGGAAGCCCATCATTGGAATATACAAGCCAAGTTCTATAATGAAACTTCCCACTAGTATATATGAAAGTGACAACATAGGAGACTCTCTATCATGAAGATCATGGTGCTACTTTGAAGCACAAGTGTGGAAAAAGGATACTAACATTGCCCCTTCTCTCTTTTTCTCTCATTTTTCTTTTTTTTCTTTTCTCTTTTGGGCCTTATCTTTTCTTTCTTTGGCCTCTTCTCCTTTTTTATTTAGTCCGAATCTCATCCCACTTGTGGGGAATCATAGTCTCCATCATCCTTTCCTCACATGGGACAATGCTCTAATAATGATGATCAACACACTTTATTACTTACAACTCAAGAATTACAACTCAATACTTAGAACAAAATATGACTTATGTAAATGTCCTTCGGCGGTGTACCGGATATGCAATGAATCAAGAGTGACATGTATGAAAAATCATGAATGGTGGCTTTGCCACAAATACGATGTCAACTACATGATCATGCAAAGCAATATGACAATGATGGAGCGGTCATAATAAACGAACGGTGGTAAGTTGTATGACAATATATCTCTTGAATGGCTATGGAAATGCCATGATAGGTAGGTATGGTGGCTGTTTTGAGGAAGGTATAGGAGGCTTATGTGATAGAGCGATCATATCACGGGTTTGGATGCACCGCTAAGTTTGCACCAACTCAAGGCGAGAAAGGGCAATGCACGGTACCGAGAGGCTAGAAAATTGTGGAAGGTTGAGAGTGCGATAATCCATGGACTCACATTAGTCATAAAGAACTCATATACTTATTGCAAAGTTTATTAGCCCCTGAGCAAAGCACGACCACGCATGCCCCTAGAGGGATAGATTGGTAGGAAATGTTGGCGCTTCCGGGAACGGGGTCCCCAGACTTGCTCGCTCGCTGCCCGCGGGCGGGCTCAAGGAGGCCCAAAGACGCCCATCTTCATCAACGAAGCTCAAGACCTCGCAGGGGCCAAGCCTCACGAGGCGACGGCAAGGAGCTTCTCAGCACGGCCTCACAAAGCTGGCTCATGAGGAGGCGGAGAGTTCAAGGCAGGATACCTCGAGGTGCCCATGACGCAAGCCATGATTTACCAAGGGCGCTACGCCGGCCGCCAAAGTCGCTAAGTCCTCCTTTCCTCTTTGGTGCAAAGGGAGCAAGCAGCGAGAGCATCAAGCAAAGGCATCCGCTTCGTGCAACAAGACCAAGACCAGCCCAATGGCTGGAAGGGAGTCATCGTGGAGCCCAAGCAAAGGCCATCACCAGAGAGTTTTGGCAAGTGCGAGGGCCAACTTAGTCGTGATAAGTGTACCTTGTTCCCTTCAAATGGCCAATTGTTGGCACCCTTCCCGCCAATATTTGGGAAGAGGCCCAGGCCTTCGCCTATAAATAGGAGAAGCCACCCCGTGTGCAGAGATCCAATCTCATCAAGAAACCAGTAGCTAGAGCGACCAACACCACCTAGCGCCTTATCGCACTACCGCCAAGAATGTACTTCCTCACGAGGCTGTTCTTCCTTGTATTGTTCCTCATCAGCCCAAGAGGCAATCCACCACACCACACACTCGGAGTAGGGTATTACACCACAATGGTGGCCCAACCAGTATAAATCTCGTGTCTCTTGCGCTTGTTCCGCTTAGTAGTTTAGGTCCCAGCGATTCGTGAGGTGCGTAGACGGTGGAGGTTGATCTCCGCACCCCAAAGAGTTCGAATCCTCAAGGGTCTGCTGAACCCGAACCGAAGGCTACCACGTAGGGGGTGCGACGGAACCGCTTTTCGCTTTCGTGCTCTTCCCCGACCACCGCAATTCATGTCCGACGCCTGCCTGGCCTTTAGCTGAGCGCCGAGCCGCCTCGCCCCATGTCGCCCGGACAGCCCTGCCGGCGGGCGCTTTGTCATTCCTCGTCACTCGCCATTAACGCCGCCATCTGCCCGGGGGAACGAGCAAAGCATCGCCCCAAGACCTGGCCCATGAGGCGGGACGGCTGCGACCGCCACGCTTTCGCCACCTCCGCTGGTTCTTTTCACGTACGCTCATGGCTTCAAGCGCCATGGAGGCCCGGCTGCACTTTATCGCGGCAACGAGCTCTCGCTGGCACGCTTGCCGACGACGCTTCTACGAAGAATGGCTTCGACCGAAGTCGCCGAAAGCTCGTCTGCAAGGCAGAGGCGCCGCACGGTCTGCGCCGCTGCACCACGCCACCGCCTCTGGGCGAGCGAAAGCCCTGGGCGCCAAGCCGCCTCCTCAAGAAGGCGCCGCCCCAAGGCGCGCCTCTGGCGGAACCCGCTTCCGCCAGCCGCCGCGCCTGCAAGAGCAGAGTTGTCAAGAAGTTCGCCCACGAAGCTGCCCGAAGGCCTCTCGCCCAAAGCACGTCAGACCCCGTGGTTGCCCCCACCACAAGGCGCAAGGAGGCCCGCAGACCAAGCTCGTCAGACGAGGCCTCATGCCACGGGGGCTGCCGCGCTTTCACCTCCGGGAAGGCGCAGCGTCAAGGCGGGCCCGCCAAGTTCAAGCCAGACCTGCCTCCTCGCTACGACGGCACAGCCGACCTTACGGAGTTCTTCCAGCTTCACGAGCTGGCATCGAGGCTGCCAACGGGATGAAAAGGTCATGGCGAATCGGTTTCCTATGGCGCCAAGGACGGAGCCCGCACTGCTCCCGACCGCCTCCTGTGCACGATCTCTTCTCGGCCGAGATGCGCACTCCGCTTCATCGCCAACTTCCAGGTACTCGCGATCGCCACCCGCCATGAGCAACATGCGCCTAATCAAGCAGCAGCCAGGGAAACCCTCACAAAAGTACATCCAGCTTCAACAACGCACGCCTCAAGATCCCTGTGGTAACGGAGGAGGCCATCATCTCTCGCCTTCTCCGACAGCGCGCAACGCCAAGATGAAGGAGTCAGGCGGCGATGAAGATCCGTGGCACCTCCTGAGCTGTTCAACTGGCGACTGGCGCGCCAGTATGAGGAGGGGCGCCTCCTCCTCGAGCTGCCTCGCCATGATCCCAAGAAAAGAAGTCCAAGGCCAAGGACGGAAGCGCATGGGCTGCCCAGCCACCAACCGCACACCAAGCGAGGTAGATATCAACCCGAGTCCTCCAAGGGCAGCCGGTATCAGGCGGTACCACCACCTCCACACCCACAACACCAATGAATGCCAAGAGCTCCGGTCAGACGCGAGAGAAGGTCGGCAGACGCCGAGCGCAGCGACCGGGCTACGTAATCGAGGAGGAGGAAGGAATGCAGACGCTGGAAGATCTGGCGCCGCCGCTATAAGGGTGGCGCGACTAACCTCGCGAGGATGGTTGGCAAGACTCACCATGAGGGAGGCCGGAGGGATCAGCCGCGAGGATCGCCTGCAGGGGAACGCAGGCTCCCTCCGCTGCCGCAAGCAACCGAGGAGAATTGAGGACCGCCATCAGACGAGGGGCCGGGGCTTCAGAACCGCTGCGCGATCGTCAGATCCCGGGCGGAGCTGCTGCCCTAGCCTTCAAATAAGATCTTCGCAGCTACCGCCTCGTGAAGTGAATGCAGTCCTCCCTAAGCTCGAGGCCGTCTCGCCTCTCTCGTGGTCGTCGGCGGCGCCACCATGTTCAAATTTCAGCCGATCAGCCGCGCGCGCCACAGCCGAGTTCTCCGATGCTTTGCTCCCCCAATCATCAAGAACGGCTGGTCACCAAGACCTCATCGACGGCGCAAGGTGACTCAACGCCCCGTCTGTGGGAAACATTCAACAATCTTCAAGTGCCTTACAGGCCAGCTTCAGCCAACCAAGCCTTTCTCCGAGTCACCGACGGCTCCATGGTCCCGATCGGGCAGGTCCACTTTCTTGTCAACTTCGGGCTCACGATAACTATCACACCGAGCTCATCGACTTTGACGCCACCCACATTCCGCCTGTCAGATAACGCCATCCCTGCACCAGGCGCGCCACAAAAATCATGGCTGAACCCACCACGCTACAACGCCCTCAAGATGCCAGGAAGCGGCGGGTCATCACGGTGCCTCGTGGAAGAGAGAGACGCAGCAGTGCTCCCCGGAGCGAGCCTTTCAGCCGAGACGCTAGAAGACCCAGATCAACAGCAGGAGGCCTCGAGGCCGCACCCAAGAAGAAGAAGACATCGATCGGCCCGCTCTTCAAGAGGCAGTTTCGTGGCCCAGACCGGCCGTGGGGAGCCTTCCATCGCATAGGGAAAGGCGCCCGGCCGCCCTCCTCGCTCTGGGCTCGGCCTCCTCTGAGGGCCGCCAACCTCGCCAAGGTCACGAGGGAGGCGCTGGGCACCACATGGAGGCGGTCAAGCACGCTTCCGCAAAGGTGAGCAGGCGGAGGGCCAACCTCGGGAGTTCGCTGCCAGGCCATTCAGAGCTATAGGAGTCAAGGGTCATGAGGGGCAGCCGCCGCCACTCACTGCGGGCCCCCATCCAGCGCGAGATGGTGGGCTGCGCTGCCCGTGATCGACATGTACCAGGCTCAACCGAGCCGCTGCCTCAAGAGCACCTCCTGCCCTCGCGAGGGACGCGGCGAGGGCCCGCCCCCACGCCACGCAGCGCATGCCTCACGGCCGCTAAACGCTGGTTGCAGCAGCATCAAAGATCTCATGAGGGCCATCCCGAGGCTCGAGAGGTCGCACGCCTGCAGCCCCGGGCGGAGATGGAGATGGCCCCGAGGAGCCGCCAGCCTCCCGATCTCCCGAGGCTCCTCGGCCTGGGGCTCGGAGGATCGGCCTCCTGCAGCCCACCGAGTCCGCTACACCAACACCCCTTCGTCCCCAACATCACCAGTGACATCTTTAAGTTTTATTTCCTACTGAGCGCCTGTAGGTCAGATTATTCCTGTGCTGGTGGGTCCGCCCTCGCTGCATGTATCCCTTTTATTTCATGTCATTAGCCTATCTCACTGGGGCGCCTCGGCTGCATCCTCCCAAGGCGCTGGGTCGCCCCAAAGGCAGTATGTATCCTTCTAACGCTTTCCTTAGGATTATGCTCTTGTTCCACCATGCTTGTTATTTGCGCCTTTTCCCGGGTGACGGAATCTTGCACGTTAAAGGGGGTGCCCGAGCATCGCGACTGTGGCTCCTACCGCCCTCTCGCCCTCACCCTCGGTCTTGTCCATGGCATCGCGACCGGCTTGCCACCGGGACGCACGAGACCAGCCCGAGCCGGGACCCGAGGGCGAGTTTCATTACATTCAACCCAGCTTGCTGCTAAAGGGGTTTGCCAAGCATTGCGACTCAGGGCCTTTACCGCCCTCCGCCCTCACCGGGTCTTGTCCATGGCATCGCTGACTGGCTTGCCACGACGGCCGAGACCAGCCCGAGAGCCGGACCCGAGGACGAGTTTCGGTCATGTCAACCCAATTTTGCTGCTAAGAAGGGGGTGCCCGAGCATCTGACTCGTGGCTCCTACCGCCTCCGCCCTCACCCTCCGGGTCTTGTCCATGGCATCGCGACCGGCTTGCTGCCAAACACGGCCGAGACCAGCCCGAGAGCCGGGACCCGAGGACGAGTCATCACATCTAACCTAGCTTATGCTGCTAAACGGGGTGCCTCGAGCATCGCGACTGTGGCTCCTACCGCCTCCAGCCCTCACCTCGGTCTTGTCCATGGCATCGCGACTGGCTTGCCGACGGCCGAGACCAGCCCGAGAGCCTGACCAAGACGAGAGCACCAGATCCGCCAAATTTGCAGTGAACACACTCAAGATAAGGCCCAGAGCCGCGCAACCCGCTTTGAGGTAGGGCCTCGTGAGTCCCGCTACCGCTCACGGGTGCCAGACACCTTCGCCCAAGCCCACCGTACAACACATGTCGCAGGGGCTGATACGCCTGTGGCTCCCCGGAGGGGAGCCCTCCCACGCACTCAAAGGAAGCACCATGCTCGCGGCCGGGTCGGACGACACCGCCGAGAGCGGCTATGCCCAGACACGCATGCGGAAGCGCCATGTCTGCCGCTGGTGATAAATAAACCGAGGGTGGCCTCGGTCGTGATCAACCTCTCCTGGGAGCCCAGAGCCTGTCCGCCTCATCGCAACGCCTCCTCGAGCGCCGTGGAGGGCGGCACGGGCTGCGCTCGGTCACGCCAGACGCGACGCCACATCCAGCCAGCCCCCTGGCCTGGTTCGTCGTGCACATCACTCCCCGAGCGGAGCCAAGGTACGTAATTCCATTTGAGCGCCAAGGGGACTCTCCGAGCATCGCGCACTCAGAGCCTAATCGTCACGTAGCCCCTCACCCTTAGTTCCAAAGGCTAACGCGTTGAGGTATGCGTGGGGTCGGGCTCGCAGACGAGAACGGTAGATCCGCCTGCCTCACCCCCTACTTGTTGTTCGTGGCGCGCTGGGGACTCCCGAGCATCGCGACCAGAGCCTAACTTGTCACGTAGCCCCTCACCCTTGGTCTCGGCCCTGGCTTCCGGTCGGGCTAACGGCGGCTGAGTATATACAATGATGTTTCGCCGGGCGAGAACATAAGCAAGTAGGAAGCGCAAATTTCAAGGAATTCAAAAGCAAATATTATAGTCCACATCATATCGCAATACCAAATGCAAGTTTAAACGCCCCCGAGGCATGATACATGTGCAGGAATTAAATGCAGGACAGAGCCACAACGGAGTCACTTGTTGGTGGAGCAGCACGGAGTGGGCTCGGCCTTGTGGAGCAGCAGGGTCGGCAGCGCCGCCTGCTTGGCCGTCAAGGCCCGAACTTCCCTCAACAGAGCCTCCGCCACCTTCACAAATTTCGGCAGCTGGCAGTCGCATGCTCGCCGCTTGTCGCTCCAAAGAGGTTGTCCAGTCGACGCTAGGATCGCGAAGGTAGATGTGGGTGAGGACCCGCTGCTGCAGCAGACAAGACACGCCGGCCGCCTCGGCCGTGGGGGCCAAGGCCAAGGGTGACATCTTCAAGAGCGCGAACCAGGAAGGAAAGCAGCTTGGCGAGACCATCTCGGCGCCGCCGGACTCTCCAAAGTCGCCGTCAGAAGCTGCTCACAGAAAGAGCGAGCCTTCACCTCCATATCCGTGAAGGCCACGCGATCTTCTAAGAACCCGCGCTTTGTCGCTCCAGCTCGATTTTCCTCGCCCAAATCCTTTCTCCACAAGGCCAGGCGGTCGCGCGCGCTTGAGCCTGGCCTCGTCTCTGACGGCCACGAGCCTTCATGCTTTTCCTCGCCGCTTGGCGGAGGCGGGCCTCCTCGCAAGCTGGTTCTGCAGGCCTTCAGCTCGCTTTCTCCAGCCGCTCTCACAGCGATTTTGATGCTAGCTGCCTCCCTCAGACAGCATCGCGGCAATCTTCGGCCACGACAGCCTGCTTCTCGTCAGAAGCTGCCGAGGCTCGACCAGCGCCGCCAATCAAGCATCGGAGCGAATCCAGCCAAGCCAGCCCAAACGCCCAACCATCGTGACAAGAGTCGACGCCAGAAGATCCTCGCCGCAGCGGTCCAGTCCCAAGCAACGGAAGCGATCCGGTAATAGATTCGGAGGAGCAGCCGGCCTCGGTGGAGTAGGAGGAGAAGACGGCCAGGTGACCATCGCTACCGAGGCGGAACCAAATACGCCACGGCGATAAAGGAGGCAGGGCTAAGCAAGGGCACCGGAGTCGTCACAATCGAGTCACTTCTGGGTTGGCTCACCAGCCTCGCGAGGATGCCCGGCAGAGAGGCCTGCAGCGCCATGATCACCTTCTTTCTCGGCAGAGGCACCGCCACGGATGGGGCCTCAGGAGCCCCTTCAGCTTCTTCTGTCATGGGCGCCAGCCCGGCCAAGGACATGGACATCGATCCGCCGACAGAGCAATAATCAAGATGGGAAGGTACACTTACAGTCGTCGTCAGTGGATTCGGGAGTAGCCTTCGCCAATTTAAAGCCCGCAAGCTGGCTGCAAGGGTCGGCCTCAAGGCCCGGAGCAGGAGGCGCTGTCTCATGATCGCCTGGGCCGGGCGACCTGCTGGGACCAGCTCAGCACCGTCCTTCTTCGGATCGGGGCAGGCTTCGCCTCGCTCATCCTCATCCTCGCTGCTGCCACACTGGGAGGCGGAGAGTGTGGGACCTGACCAAGGGGAGGAGCCTTGACTCCGGCCTCAATCAACCCCTCTCCCGCCTCTTTCCTCCACCTCTTCGCTGAGTCGGCAGAGGACACGCCCACTGTGTCCTCCGAGCTCCACGGGCACGAGCCTGCCCCATTGAAGATGTGCATGGGCCCCACTACTGCCCAATCTCGCTGGAGGAACAAGGGCGCTGGGCGCCTCGGCTCGCCACGCCGCCTCTCAACCAAGGACGGAGGACAACCGCGATCTCGCCGCCAGACCACGGGCTTTTGAGTGAGGCTCCACATCGAAGCGAGCATCGACGGAAGCCGGAGCCGCTGATGCTCCAGAACTCCTCGCCAGCTGACAAGACCGTCAGCTTCGCCACCGCCACGCTGGTACCGGCTTGGGATAAAAGGCCCATCTTCTCCAAGACCAGCTTCGCTGGGATCCAAGCTCCACTGGACCAGCCGTCGGAGCTCAGGGGTGCTCCGTGGTCGATCACCGAGGTGGATGCGCCCAAGATCCACCAAGACCCACTTGCTCCTCAAGCCTCAATCCGGCCTCCTGTGGTTTGAATGGCGATGGCTCCGCCATATGCGACGTAAGCTCACAAGACGCTGGAGGCGGAACCACGGGAGGTTCTGAGGGAGAAATAATGGCGCAGCAAGGCCACTCCCAGGGCTTCACCCCAACATGGGCCTCACAATAGTAGGCTAAGATTGCCGTAAGAAGGACGGAGTTGGGATGGAGGTACAGAGCTTGAATGTTGTAGTGACGGAGGACGGATAAGAAGAACTCGTAAAAGGGAGGCACTGCACTCGGCTGGCGATGGCGCCACAAAGAACGGGTAGAAGGTACTCCCCACCCTCAGGGGCGGAAGAGCCGCCTTGAACGCCTGCCTGCTGACGCTTCAAGGCCCGCTTATCTCGGCGCACTACAGGCGTAGGCTCACCTCGACACATTTGGCGGGTCCAAGGCAGAGAGTACCAAGCCCGCCAGGCTTGGCGAGGAGCCATGATCGCTAGGCACGCAGACGGAGTGGATCTCAAGATCTTGGAAGCAGAGGAGAGGTGCAAGAAAGGGATCCGGCAGCAATCGGAGAAAGTAAAGGAGGCAAGGAAGATGCCGCTCATATCAACTCACGCTGGTTGCAGAGGCGACGCGTCCAATCAATCCGCCACGCTGGGCGCCTAAGGTCGAAGGTTGTTAGGGGCTCGCGACGCTTCAAGACTTGCCCTTTCGCCTCTCGCCGTTCAAGTTCGCCAGGCCTGGGCTATTGCTGGGCGCTTCGGGAACGGGGTTCCAGACTTGCTCGCTCAAGGGCCTGTGGCGTATTAGAAGGAGGCCCAAGACGCCCATCTTCATCAATGCAAGTTCAAGATACTGCTGGGCGGACGGCAAGGAGCTTCTCGTGCACGGCCTCACAGTCGGCTCATGAGGCGGAGAGTTCAAGGTGGTACCTCGCGAGGTGCCCATGACGCAGCCATGACGCACTAAGGGCGCCAAGGGCTAGCACCAGCCCGCCAGCAGTGTCCTCCTTCCTCTTTGGTGCAAAGGGAGCAAGCGCAGCGTAGAGCATCAAGCAAAGGCATCCGCTTCGTGCAACAAGACCAAGACCAGCCCAACGGCTGGAAGGGAGTCATCGTGGAGCCCAAGCACGCCATCACCAGAGCCTTTGGCAAGCGAGGACCAACTTTAGTCAGATAAGTGTACCATTGTTCCCTTCAAATGGCCAATTGTTGGCACCCTTCCCGCCAATATTTGGGAAGAGGCCTGTGGCCTTCACCTATAAATAGGAGAAGCCACCCTGTGGCGTAGATCTGAATCTCATCAAGAAACCAGAGCTAGAGCGATCGAACACCACCTAGCAGTTCATCGCAGACTCCGCCAAGAATGCACTCTCACGAGGCTGTTCTTCCTTGTATTGTTCCTCATCAACCCAAGAGGCAATCCACCACACCACACACTCGGAGTAGGGTATTACACCACAATGGTGGCCCAACCAAGATAAATCTCGTGGTCTCTTTTGTCGTTCCGCTTAGTAGTTTAGGTCCCAAATGATTCGGCGAGGTGCGTAGACGGTGGAGGGTTGATCTCCACACCCCAAAGGTTCGAACCTCAAGGGTCCGCTGCACCAAACCGACAGAAAGACCATCGTCATTCCCCGACCGCCACTCATAAGGAAAGCAATAAAGAACACCTATATGTCAAAATTGTCACACAACTTTCACCATACGCATGCTACGGGACTTGCCAACTTTATGAAAGTATTTCAATTTCACAATTACTCAACTAGCACACTCTAATATTACCACCTTTATATCTCAAAACACTTATCAAGTATCAAACTTCTCATGATATTCAATGAACTCAATATGGAAGATTAATTTCACAATTAAAGCAAATTACTATGCTGTTTAAGACTCTCAAAATAATATAAGTGAAGCATGAGAGATCAATAATTTCTATAAAATACAACCACCGCCAGTTTCTAAAAGATATAAGGGTAAGCACTAGAGCAATAACTATATAGCTCAAAAGATATAAGTGAAGAACATAGAGTATTCTAACAAATTCTGAATCATATGTGTCTCTCTCAAAATGTGTGTACAGCAAGGATGATTGTGGAAAACTAAAAAGCAAAGACTCAAATCATACAAGACACTCCAAGCAAAACACACATCATGTGGTGAATAAAATATAGCTCCAAGTAAAGTTACAGATAGATTTGAAGATTTAAAAAGGATGCTCTTCCGGCATCCCCAAGCTTAAGCTTTTGATATCCTTGAATTTTACCTGGGGTTCCTTGGGCATCCCAAGCTTAGGCTCTGCCAATCCTTGTTCCATAATCCATCAAATCTTTACCCAAAACTTGAAAACTTCACAACACAAAACTTAACAGAAAATCTCGTGAGTCTGCTATTTAAAGAAAACAAAACACCACTTCAAGGTACTGTAATGAACTCATTCTTTATTTATATTGGTGTTAAACCCACTGTATTCCAACTTCTATGGTTTATAAACTCTTTACTAGCCATAGATTCATTAAAATAAGCAAACAACATGCGTAAAAACAGAATCTGTCAAAAACAGAACAGTCTGTAGTAATCTATAACTAACGCAAACTTGGAACTCTAAAAATTCTACAAAAATAGGACGACCTAGATAATTTGTTTATTGATCTACTTCAATTGAATCAGTATTTTATCATGTTCTGGTGATTTTTAACAATTGTTTTCGTGAACAGAAAGTTTCTGGAATTTTCAGCAAGATCAAATAACTATCATCCAAGAAGATCCTATAGGTTTAACTTGGCACAAACACTAATTAAAACACAAAACCACATCTAAACAGAAGATAGATGGATTATTTATTCCTAAACAGAACCAAAAAGCAAAAAGTTAAAATAAAATTGGGTTGCCTCCCAACAAGCGCTTATTGTTTAACGCCTCTAGCTTCACATAAAAGCAAGGATAGATCTAGGTATTGCCATCCTTGGTATTTATCTTTTTAATGGAGTTATGCTCTAACCGGGAGGTTCCTTATGTTTCCTTTCATACTCAAAGATTCTTAAATCTAGAGCATCCAACTGTTTATTGCAAAGTGTGATCAATGTATTCATACGCTGAGGTTTCTCCAACATTTTTAAGAGGTTCAAGAGATTTTTGCACCGCCTATTTTTTCTAAGATTTGGGTTACCTCATGGGTAAGAATTAATCCCTCACTGGGGGAAGTACTCCTACTATCCTCTATAATTTAATAAGCAAAACTAGGATCAGTTTCAATAAAATTCCCTTCACGGCAAAAATCAAGGAGTTGTCTATGGATAAGGTTAGCCCAACATAAAAATTACGGTAAGTAAAACCTTGAAATCTCCTTCTATAGTGCAACCAATGATAGGATTCTATCATTCTATACCAAGCATATTTTAAATTTTCTCCTTTTTTGTTTGAAGTGAAGAACTTCAAACCTAGAGACAAAGGAGTAGATAAAGGACTAGCCATGACGGCACACGGGACACAAAAAAGGCAAGCTTAAAAGAGGGCGAATAAAACATCAAGGGTGAAGTGGGGAAGAGGAAAACAAGAGGCAAATGGCAAATAATGTAATGCGAGGGATAAGAGTTTGTGATGGGTACTTGGTATGTTGACTTGTGCGTAGACTCCCCGGCAACGGCGCCAGAAATCCTTCTTGCTACCTCTTGAGCACTACGTTGGTTTTCCCTTGAAGAGAAAAGGGTGATGCAGCAAAGTAGCGTAAGTATTTCCCTCAGTTTTTGAGAACCAATGTATCAATCCAGTAGGAGGCCATGCTCAAGTCCCTTGCACCTACACAAACAAATAAGAACCTCGCAACCAACGTGATAAAGGGGTTGTCAATCCCTTCGTGGTCACTTATGAGAGTGAGATCTGATAGAGATGATAAGATAATATTTTTTGTATTTTTATGATAAAGAGTAAAAGTAAAGAAAGCAAAAGTAAATGGTAATAGAAATAGCTTGTTGACGGAAGATTAATATGATAGAAAATAGACCAAATGGGCCATAGGTTTCACAAGTGGCTTCTCTCAAGATAGCATAAGTATTACGGTGGGTAAATGAATTATTGTCGAGCAATTGATAGAATTGAGCATAATTATGAGAATATCTAGGTATGATCATGTATATAGGCATCACGTCTGTGACAAGTAGACCGACTCCTGCCAGCATCTACTACTATTACTCCACACATCGACTCGCTATCCAGCATGCATCTAGAGTATTAAGTTCATAAGAACGGAGTAACGCTTTAACAAGATGACATGATGTAGAGGGATAAACTCATGCAATATGATATAAACCCCATCTTTTATCCTCGATGGCAACAATACAATACGGTGCTTTCACATACACTGGATCGAGCACCGCAAGATTGAACCCAAAGCTAAGCACTTCTCCCATTGCAAGAAAGATCAATCTAGTAGGCCAAACCAAACTGATAATTCAAGAGACTTGCAAAGATAACCAATCATACATAAAAGAATTCAGAGAATATTCAAATATTGCTCATAGATAATCTTGATCATAAACCCACAATTCATCGGATCTCACAAACACACCGCAAAAAGAAGATTACATCGAATAGATCTCCAAGAGAATCGAGGAGAACTTTGTATTGAGATCCAAAGAGAGAGAAGAAGCCATCTAGGTAATAACTATGGACCAAGGTCTGAGGTAAACTACTCACACGCCATCAAGAGGCTATGGTGTTGATGTAGAAGCCCTCCGTGATCAATGCCCTCCCCGGCAGACGCCGAAAAGGCCCCAAGATGGGATCTCACGGGCATGTAAGGTTGCGCGGTGGAATTAGGTTTTGTGGTGCTCTTCGATGGTTTGGGGGTACATAGGTATATATAGGAGGAAGAAGTAGGTTGGTGGAGCCACGAGGGGCCCACGAGGGTGGAGGGCGCGCCAGCAGGGGTAGGCGCGCCTCGCCTCGGGCCGCCTGGCGATTTCTTGTCGCCCACCCAAGTCCTCTCGGATCACGTTTGTTCCAAAAATAACTCTCTCCAAGGTTTCATTCCGCTGATCTCCGTTGATATCTTTTTTTCAAGAAACAATCAAATAGGCAAAAAAACGCAATTGG
>JAHIAM010001128.1:0-62976 GCA_021605205.1 Aegilops longissima | reverse complement strand
GTATTTTAGAAGAGTTTTGCTTCAAGTTTACTACAACCGGATATTAACAAATTCCCATCTGCCACATAACCGCGGGCACGGCTTTGAAAGTTTATACCCTGCAGGGTGTCCCAACTTAGCCCATGATAAGCTCTCGCGATCAACGAAGGATATTCCTTCTCCCGGAAGACCCGATCAGTCTCGGAATCCGGCTACAAGACATTTCGACAGAATAAAACAAGACCAGCAAAGCCTCCCGATGCGCCGACAATCCCGATAGGAGCTGCACATATCTCGTTCTCGAGGCAACACGGATGAGACATCCTACGAGTAAAACCAAACCTCGAGTTGCCACGAGGGGCCCCATGAGTCTACTCGGTTCGGTCCAGCACTTAGAGAAGCACTGGTCCGGGGGGGGGCTAAATTAAGATGACCCTCTAGAGAGCGACTCCCAAGGGAAAAATAGGTGGTGGTGAGGCAAATGGTAAAACCAATGTTGGGCCTTGCTGGACGAGTATTATTCAAAGCGAACTGTCAAGGGGGTCCCATAAATCACCCGACCGCGTTAGGGACGCAAAATGCGGAACATAATACCGATATGATGGAAACTAGGGCGGCAAGAGTGGAACAAAACACCAGGCATAAGGCCGAGCCTTCCACCCTTTACCAAGTATATAGATGCATTAATAAAATAAGATATATTGTGATATCCCAACAAGTAAACATGTTCCAACAAGGAACAACATCTCCATGTTCCAACAAGGAACAAACTTCATCTTCACCTGCAACTAACAACGCTATAAGAGGGGCTGAGCAAAGCGGTAACATAGCCAAACAATGGTTTGCTAGGAAGGGTGCAAAAGTTAGAGGCGACATGGCAATTAGGTAGGCTTGAGCAGCAAGTGATAGGTAGCGCAGCAAAGCGATAGAACGAAGCAACTAGCATAGCAATGATAGTAGTGAGATCCAGGGTAGCGGTCATCTTGCCTGAAATCCCGCAAGGAAGAAGAACGAGTCCATGAAGAAGACGAACGGATGAAGCCGAACAAAGCGTGAGACGAACGGATCCTCACGATCGCATAGCAAACAGAACTAACAAGAAGAAGCACACAACATAGTAAACACACCACACATGAACATGACAAGATGCACAACAAACATGATGCATGACAAATCTAGATGAGGCTACTCATGGCAAGAGATGATGCAAACAAGAGCAACACATCAAAGCAAGTTTAAATGAGGCCGAAACAACATATAACAATTCCGTAAGTCCTCATATGCAAATTTCGAAATTGGTCCAGATCTGAATAAACCTTATGTTCAAGTTGTTAAACAGCAATTTAAAATGCACCACGATGATCTACACGAAATTCTAGTCAAGTTACATATAAAGTTCATTAGATTCGAGCTCGACCTAGAAGATATGAGCAAAACAAGATAAACATGGCATTGATGCAAAATGCATACAAACATCAAGAAAACACCTCAAAACATGGATGCAACATGATAATATGAAACTACATGCAATTCTAAGCAAGTTTCATATAGAGCACACTCAAAACGGAGCAACGGTTCAACACATACACACAATACAAGTTATAGCAACAATCTGTCCAAAACAGCAACTAGGCATATTGCGAGCATCAAAACAACATGCTACAGCACCTCAACATGAAAACAAAAGGCATGGGCATGATGTACAGATAAAGCATTACAAAACATGAACACTGAGCTATCTCCAGAAACAACTAGAACATGCTCAAAATGACAGGGCAAGATTGCAAATAATAACAGTTTCAGACTTTGCAGAAAATAACATCAGGTTGCAAGGTTTAGAGCTATCAAACAACATGTTACAGGAACTTATCATGGCAAACAAAGGCATGGCATGAATCTACTAATTGCATAGAACAAAAGTCCCTTACTGACCATAAGCCAAAAAGGATCAGAAGATATGATGGCACCCACGTAAACATGGCAAGTTATATTACAGATTCATACATGGCAGGAACAACGATAAGTAGGCATGTTGGTGAGCTTGAACCACTCACCAAAGAGCAATACATGGCATGGCAAGGCAACCAACAGTAAGAAGACATGGAATAGAAGCTATAAATAGCAAGAACAACATCATAGCATGCAAGGGTCAACTACAACAACCTTGGCAAAATTGAATAACATGTAAACAACCTGCCAGGAAGCATTTTATAGCAAAAGTAGAGCTCGATTGACTCAAGCTATGGCACTCCATAATTGCAAAAAAGGGCATGGATGGATAGATCAAGACATGTTTAACAAAACATCCTTACTGAAGTATCTCAAAATATGCATGGAACTCTCTCAGAGCATCAAGTCAACATGGCATAAAAATATCAGCAGTAACAGGCTGAAATCAGCAACATTATGATGCCTAGTTTGCATGCTTGTGCTAATCACCACATAGATCACAAAAATACATGGCATACACCCTGGAAAGATGGCATGGCATATTACAAAACACATGTAGTACTCAAGCCCATAGGATGCACACATCAATCATGGCAAAATGACAAAAGTGCAAGTTCATTAAGAAATGAAACTAACATCACATAGCACTCTTCCAACAGCATTTCGGGAATCAATATGAACTCAAATGTAAATGATGCAAAGAGATGAAATGATCTACTTTCGGCGAACATTTTGACATATTATACGCACAAAACGGAGCCACGGATGCAGAGTTATGGCATGATGAAAATGCAACAAAATGCAACAATTTCGGGAATTAGTGGAATTTTGGGAGGGAAAGTCAACCGACGAGGTGGAGCGGGACGAGGGATCCGGGCGAGGCAGGGGCATTTGGATGGGGAGTGGTGGATCTCGTCCACCCCCAGATCCGGCGACGGGCGGCGGCTCCGGCGAAGCTCGGCTCGGCTGGCGGAGGAGGATGGCGAGGGCGGGAAGACTCCAGGGCCCCACGGCTGGCGGGCGGCGGCGGATCCAGCGGGCGGGCGGCGGCGGATGGCGACTGGTAGGCGCGGCCGGCGGAGGAGATGACCTCCGGAGTGGGGGCGTCTGTGGCGCGCAGTGGCGACGGGGCGGGCGGCGGGCGACGGGCACTCAGGCGGCGGCTCGGGCCCAGCGCGGCTCGCGGCGGGCGGCCTCGCCCGGCGGCAAGGGCAATGCGGGAATTGGGCGCTGGGCGGCGGCGAATGGCGGCGTGCCACGTGGCGGCGGCGGGCGACCGGACGTGTCCGGCTGCGGCCGGACGTGTCCGGTGGCGGCGGGGACGAAAAAATGGCTAGGGTTAGAGGGATTCATCCGTGAATTCGAAGGGGGATGTGTATTTATAGATAGAGGGAGCTAGGAGAGTCCAAATGAGGTGCGGTTCTCGGCCACGCGATCGTGATCGAACGTCCGAGAGCATGGAGGGGAGTTTGGTGGGTTTTGGGCCACTTTGGAAGGGGTGTTGGGCTGCACACAAAAGAGGCCTTTGCGGTTACCCGGTTAACCGTTGGAGTACCAAACGACCTCCAAATGGCACGAAACTTGACAGGCGGTATACCGGTGCTATACCAAGGCCGCTTGACAAACCTCGGTCCATTCCGAGACCATTTAATACCCGCACACGAAAAGAGGTAAAAGGGAGCGCCGGGAGACATAGGAGTGCCGGATTGCAAAACGGACAACGGGGAAAATGCTCGGATGCATGAGACGAACACGTATGCAAAATGAGATGCACATGATGACATGATATGAAATGCAGATGATGACGTGGCAAAAAGAGACACGCAAGCACATGACATGGCAACGACGGCGGATAAGCGATGACACACGGTGCACGAATCCGGGCGTTACAACACTCCTCCACTAACAAGAGATCTCGTCCGAGATCTTAGGACCGAGACGGAAGAGAAAAGGAAGAGGTGAAACAAGAACTCAATAGAAGAAGCAAAGAATCAAGAGCACTCAAGAAGAAGAGAGGAACACGAGAATGACAAGAATCGAAAGCTCATGGAAACGTGATAGACTCATAAACAACTCCGGTTCGAGCGAGATAAGAAATGAATAAGACTGAAAGGATTTAGGCAGCACACCGGTTGAACAAGGAAAGAATAGAACACGAACTTCACAAGATGGAATGACACTTGACGACATAAGCAATGCAATGCCTCCGGAAGAATTGGAAAAATTGAGTGAAAAGAACTTAGAAGGAAGGATTGAACGGAGTTGTTGAGAAAATCAACAACGAAAGAATAAGATTGTTGTGGACTTATAGGTAACATCTCGAGATCATAAGGTGGTAACCGGCCACAAACGGAAATGATTTGATAGATGAGAAGAACGAAGAAATGCAAAACTCCAATTCTAAAGAATACGGAGAATTAATTGCACTTCGAGACGCGAGAAGAAAGATACTTGAATTCCACCAACAAAATCTTGATGAACACTTGAAGAATGAATTAAATCATGAAGAACCACCGTGAAGAACTCCGGTAACAAAAGGATGATGAGATAGAATGAAGGACGAAAGAATAAGATGAGCATTGCGATGATTTAGATGGGGTTTCCGACAAAATAGCCGAGGAAAATTGAACTCCGGAAAAGAATAAAGATGCAAACACTTGGAAGTAGAATTTATTCCTCAAGAACAAACTCAAGTAAAGGATTAATCACTTGGATGAAATAAGAATAAGATTTATTGTATGCTTATCCTTCATGAAATTAAATTGATGACCAACAATGGATTTTGCATACTACTTATTCTTCTTGAAAAGAAGATTGAGAAGGATAGCACAAAACTTGAGAAGGTCTTCATGAACCACGGTAGGATTTGAGAGAACGAACGGATTGATATGATAATCTAGGAAAAGAACCTTGACCGAACCACCGTTAGAAATGAAAATGAACGAAGAGAAGAGAACGAATCGCGGAAACAATTAGAAGAACCAATATGCTAGAGGGGATTTAGATGCAAAAGAACAAAGAGATCACGAGCTGATTAAAGAACACTTGAGCGAAGCACGGAAGAATGTTGATATGAGCGAAGGGCACGGATATAGAATAATTGGAGAACGAATCTGAAAACTTAAAATGAAGAAATCTTCGAAAAGATGGCCTCCGGATGATTGAGACGGAAAGTAACTCCTGAAATACTCGGATGGATGAAAAAAAATTTGCATGACTCGAAACAATTAGATAGGATAGCATCGAGCTAGCACCATGAATCTCCGGGAGAACGGACAAGATTTAAGAGGAACTCTTCTTCGATCTTCAAATGACAACGAGAAACACCGCAAAAATTATTGAGATACTCCGGGAGAATGAAAAGAGGAAGGGTTGACCCAAAGATGAGAAGAATTAGAAAGCGATCTTGGAGAAGGCATGTGACTGATGAAATTCATAGTTACGTCAAATTCCGAAAAGAATTGAGAATAACTCCGGGGAAATCAGAAGAGTCAGGTAAGATCCTGGGAAAGACCTGTGGGTTAGGGCCCACTAAACGAAAACACCGTTGGAAAGGGATGTTGAACAGATAGATGATGCACCGGAAGAACTGAAATATTTGACTGAGGTGACAACCTTGAATTAATTGGAACACAGACGAATCTCCTGAGATGTCTTCGGAACTCCGGAATGATTGAATGGCGAGAGGCAAATGAGCAAGGAGAACACTTGATCCAAGGAAAGAATATGATCAACATCGAAAAAAACTTGAATTGAGTGCACCGGAAAAAGAAAGGGATGAAGAATGACGAACAAGACGAGAATTCACCGGTTGAAATAATTGAGGGAAGACTCCACACGAATGAAATTGATGCTCGAAAGAGACTCAAACTCCGGGAATAATAGGGTGGGAGGGCGGGAAAACAAAGACAACTTGGAAGGGGAAATCGACAAATATCTTGAAGAGAAACACCGGTTGAAAACATTGAGGAAAAGAACAAAGACTTATACGAATAGGATGGATACTCGATTACGGACTCCGGTTCCGAGAAGAAGAAGGGTGGGCGGGTGGGAAAAAACAAGGACAACTTCAGACAGGGAAACAATGACGTCGGAGGAAGAACTGAGGATTGAACTTGGCAAAGATGAAGATGGTTGAGTCGTCTTGACGAGAAATGCACCGGATAAAAAGAGCTGAGAAACAACTATCGGAAAACCAACTGCGTGGTCCTAAAGAAAAATTTGAAGGGGAAGAGGAGTAATTCAAAACACCTCGTCAAGATTCCTTACCGAGCGACGAAGGGCAGAGGAGTAAAAAGAATTTCTACTCTCCGATATAACTAGACTCTGAAAACAGTTTTCTTCTAGACTCAACAACGGTCAAACTACACGATCAATCAAGGGGCTCCTAGGGTCGGTCGAGGCTCTTATACCAACTTGTCACGCCCAATATGCGACCCTATCCAAAAGGAACTCGAAGGTCCCACCAAGGATAGACCCGCATATTGAAACGCTTTTGCAAGGTGGATATCATTACATCAACATTACATAATAGATGGGGATACATACATAAGGCACAAATGCCACAAGAATACATCAACATCAAATACAAGATCAACATCTGACTACGGATGTAACATAAACAGAAGCTCAAGCGACATCCACCCTGCTAGCCCAGGCTGCCGACCTGGAACCTATCCCCTGATCGAAGAAGCAGAAGAAGAAACTCCAACACAAACAAACATCGCTCTCGCGTCATGATCATCGCATAACCTGTACCTGCAACTGGTGGTGTAGTAATCTCTGAGCCACGAGGACTTAGCAATCCCATTACCATGGGTATCAAGACTAGCAAAGCTTAAAGGGAAAGGAAGGGGTAAAGTGGTGAGGTTGCAGCAGCGACTAAGCATAAATGGTGGCTAACATACGCAAATGAGAGCGAGAAGAGAAACAAAGGAACGGTCGTCAACTAGTAATGATCAAGAAGTGATCCTGAACTCCTACTTACGTCAGACATAACCCGAAACCGTGTTCTCCTCTCGATCAACCCGAAAAGAGACACTCACGGTTACGCACACGGTTGGTGTATTTTAGAAGAGTTTTGCTTCAAGTTTACTACAACCGGATATTAACAAATTCCCATCTGCCACATAACCGCGGGCACGGCTTTGAAAGTTTATACCCTGCAGGGTGTCCCAACAAGCCCATGATAAGCTCTCGCGATCAACGAAGGATATTCCTTCTCCCCGGGAAGACCCGATCAGTCTCGGAATCCCGGCTACAAGACATTTCGACAGCAATAAAACAAGACCAGCAAAGCCTCCCGATGCGCCGACAATCCCGATAGGAGCTGCACATATCTCGTTCTCAGGGCAACACCGGATGAGACATCCTACGAGTAAAACCAAACCTCGAGTTGCCACGAGGGGGCCCCGCAGTCTACTCGGTTCGGGCCAGCACTTAGAGAAGCACTGGTCCGGGGGGGCTAAATAAAGATGACCCTCGAGAGAGCGACTCCCAAGGGAAAAATAGGTGGTGGTGAGGCAAATGGTAAAACCAATGTTGGGCCTTGCTGGACGAGTCTTATTCAAAGCGAACTGTCAAGGGGGTCCCATAAATCACCCGACCGCGTTAGGGACGCAAAATCCGGGAACATAATACCGATATGACGGAAACTAGGGCGGCAAGAGTGGAACAAAACACCAGGCATAAGGCCGAGCCTTCCACCCTTTACCAAGTATATAGATGCATTAATAAAATAAGATATATTGTGATATCCCAACAAGTAAACATGTTCCAACAAGGAACAGCATCTCCATGTTCCAACAAGGAACAAACTTCATCTTCACCTGCAACTAACAACGCTAAAAGAGGGGCTGAGCAAAGCGGTAACATAGCCAAACAATGGTTTGCTAGGAAGGGTGCAAAAAGTTAGAGGCTGACATGGCAATTAGGTAGGCTTGAGCAGCAAGTGATAGGTAGCGCAGCAAAGCGATAGAACGAAGCAACTAGCATAGCAATGATAGTAGTGAGATCCAGGGTAGCGGTCATCTTGCCTGAAATCCCGCAAGGAAGAAGAACGAGTCCATGAAGAAGACGAGCGGATGAAGCCGAACCAAGCGTGAGACGAACGGATCCTCACGATCGCAACAAACAGAACTAACAAGAAGAAGCACACAACATAGTAAACACACCACACATGAACATGACAAGATGCACAACAAACATGATGCATGACAAATCTAGATGAGGCTACTCATGGCAAGAGATGATGCAAACAAGAGCAACACATCAAAGCAAGTTTAAATGAGGCCAGAAACAACATATAACAATTCCGGTAAGTCCTCATATGCAAATTTCGAAATTGGTCCAGATCTGAATAAACCTTATGTTCAAGTTGTTAAACAGCAAGTTAAAATGCACCACGATGATCTACACGAAATTCTAGTCAAGTTACATATAAAGTTCATTAGATTCGGAGCTACGACCTAGAAGATATGAGCAAAACAAGATAAACATGGCATTGATGCAAAATGCATACAAACATCAAGCAAACACCTCAAAACATGGATGCAACATGATAATATGAAACTACATGCAATTCTAAGCAAGTTTCATATAGAGCACACTCAAAACGGAGCAACGGTTCAACACATACACACAATACAAGTTATAGCAACAATCTGTCCAAAACAATAACTAGGCATATTGCGAGCATCAAAACAACATGCTACAACACCTCAACATGAAAACAAAAGGCATGGGCATGATGTACAGATAAAGCATTACAAAACATGAACACTGAGCTATCTCTAGAAACAACTAGAACATGCTCAAAAGGACAGGGCAAGATTGCAAATAATAACAGTTTCAGACTTTGCAGAAAATAACATCAGGTTGCAAGGTTTAGAGCTATCAAACAACATGTTACAGGAAGTTATCATGCCAAACAAAGGCATGGCATGAATCTAATAATTTCATAGAACAAAAGTCCCTTACTGACCATAAGCCAAAAAGGATCAGAAGATATGATGGCACCCACGTAAACATGGCAAGTTATATTACAGATTCATACATGGCAGGAACAACGATAAGTAGGCATGTTGGTGAGCTTGAACCACTCACCACAGAGCAATACATGGCATGGCAAGGCAACCAACAGTAAGAAGACATGGCATAGAAGCTATAAATGGCAAGAACAACATCATAGCATGCAAGGGTCAACTACAACAACCTTGGCAAAATTGAATAACATGTAAACAACCTGCCAGGAAGCATTTTATAGCAAAAGTAGAGCTCGATTGACTCAAGCTATGGCACTCCATAATTGCAAACAAGGGCATGGATGGATAGAGCAAGACATGTTTAACAAAACATCCTTACTGAAGTATCTAAAAATATGCATGGAACTCTCTGTAGCATCAAGTCAACATGGCATAAAAATATCAGCAGAACAGGGCTGAAATCAGCAACATTATGATGCCTAGTTTGCATGCTTGTGCTAATCACCACATAGATCAAAAAAATACATGGCATACACCCCTGGAAAGATGGCATGGCATATTACAAAACACATGTAGGACTCAAGCCCATAGGATGCACACATCAATCATGGAAAAAATGACAAAGTGCAAGTTACATTAGAAAGCGAAACTAACATCACATAGCACTCTTCCAACAGCATTTCCGGAATCAATATGAACTCAAATGTAAATGATGCAAAGAGATGAAATGATCTACTCTTGAGGCGAACATTTTGACATATTATACGCACAAAACGGAGCCACGGATGCAGAGTTATGGCGTGATGAAAATGCAACAAAAATGCAACAATTTCAGGGAATTAGTGGAATTTTGGGAGGGAAAGTCAACCGGGGCGAGGTGGAGCGGGACGGAGGGATCCAGGCGACGAGGGGCATTTGGATGGGGAGTGGTGGATCTCGTCCACTCCCGAGATCCGCGACGGGCGGCGGCTCGGGCGACTCCCGCTCTGCCGGAGCGGAGGAGGATGGCGAGGGCGGGAAGACTCGGCGAGGCCCCACGGCGGCGGGCGGCGGATCCATGGCAGGCGGCGGCGGATGGCGACAGGTAAGGCGCGGCCGCGGAGGAGATGAGCTCCGCGGGTGGGGCGCGTGGCGGCGCAGGTGGCGACGGGTCAAGGCGGCGCGGCGACGAGCGCCGCGGGCGGCTTCGGGCCCCAGCTCGGGCGGCGGGCGGCCTCGGGCCCGCGGGCGGCGGGCGCGAGGAAGTGGGCGCTGGCGGCGGTGAATGGCGGCGTGCCACGTGGCGGCGGCGGGCGACCGGACGTGTCCGGCTGCGGCGGACGTGTCCGTGGCGCGGGGCGAAAAAAATGGCTAGGGTTAGAGGATTCATCCGTGAATTGAAGGGGGAGGTGTATTTATAGATAGAGAGAGCTAGGAGAGTCCAAATGAGGTGCGGTTTTCGGCCACGCGATCGTGATCGAACGACCGAGAGCATGGAGGGAGTTTGGTGGGTTTTGGGCCACTTTGGAAGGGTGTTGGGCTGCACACAAAAGAGGCCTTTGCGGTTACCCGGTTAACCGTTGGAGTACCAAACGACCTCCAAATGGCACGAAACTTGACAGGCGGTATACCGGTGCTATACCAAGGCCGCTTGACAAACCTCGGTCCATTCGAGACCATTTAATACCCGCACACGAAAAAGAGGTAAAAGGGAGCGCGGGAGACATAGGAGTGCGGATTGCAAAAGCGGACAACGGGGAAAATGCTCGGATGCATGAGACGAACACGTATGCAAAATGAGATGCACATGATGACATGATATGAAATGCAGATGATGACGTGGCAAAAAGAGACACGCAAGCACATGACATGGCAATGACGGCGAATAACTGACAGACACCTGGCGCACCGAATCCGGGGCGTTACAGGCTCGCCGGACAATTACAGGTCCGAGGAGGTCACATTTCAAGTGGCCCCGTTCAGCAGCGGATATCATGCTTTATTAGGACGAGAGGCATTCACAATTTTTCAAGCTATACCCCATTATGGGTACATGAAGCTTAAAATGCCCGTACCTAACGGAATCATCACTCTTGCTAGTGATCCGAACATAGCACACCGCGCCGAAAACAAGACAGCCGCACTAGCCCTCGAGGCACTATCCGAAGCCCTAGCGGCCGAGGAACTCACCGCGATGCGCTCCATAGTGAACAGGGACGATGTGATACTTGATAAAAGATCCAAGTCCACCTCTTTTAAACCAGCGGATGAAATAGTCAAATTCAAGTCCACCCAACGGACCACGCAAAGACGGCCTCCATTGGGGCACAATTAAACCCCGATGTAGGCGCCAGACTACGAGAATTTCTACGAGAAAACTGGGACATCTTTGCCTGCCACCCTTGAGACATGCCAGAATCCCGTCGGCTGGCGAGCATAGCCTAAATATCCTAAAAGGATTCAAGCCATCAAACAGGCTCTTGGCGCTTTTCCGAACCCAAGAGACAGGCCATGGGAGAGGAGCTAGCCAAACTTTGGAAGCCGGATTCATCGAGATATAAAACATCCAGACTGGCTTGCAAACCTGGTGATGGTACCAAAGAAGGATAAATCCTGGCGCCTATGTGTTGATTTTAAAGACCTTAATAAGGCTTGCCCAAAGGATCCCTTCCCTCCCTCGAATTGATCAAATTATCGGCGCTTCTGAGCAGGACACGACTCATTGTGCTTCCTCGACGCGTACTCCGGCTACCACCAAATCAAGATGGCGGAGCCAGACCAAGCTGCAATAGCATTCATCACTCCATATGGCCCGTTCTGCTTAAACACAATGCCCTTCGGGCTCAAAAACGCCGGCGCAACATATCAGCGCATGATTCAGACATGTCTGGCAAACCAGATCGGCAAAATAGTGGAAGCATATGTAGATGACGTGGTCGTCAAAACCAAGCATGTCGAAACTCTAGTAGACGACTTGAGGCTCACATTCGACAAACTTCGAAAATATGACATCAAGCTCAATCCGGAAAAATGCGTCTTCGGCGTTCCAGCCGGAAAGCTCCTGGGCTTCATTGTGTCCGGTAGAGGAATTGAAGCAAACCCAGCCAATAACCGAGCTCTGTCACAATTAGATATTCCAAAAGACCTCAAACAAATACAAAAATTGACGGGATGCGTAGCGGCTCTAAGCCGCTTTATTTCCTGTTTCAGAGAAAAGGTGTTACCCCTTTACCGCCTCCTCCGCCGCACCGAACACTTCGAGTGGACGGATGCCGCCACGGCCGGACTCGAAGAGATAAAAGCCATATTGGCAACAAATCCGGTCCTGGCCGCGCCCAATGTGGGTGAACCAATGCTATTATATATCGCCGCAACACATCAAGTTGTCAGCGCGGTGCTCGTCGTCGAACGAGAAACAGACGGACACCGGTTCCCTCTTCAAGAGCAGGTTTACTATGTGTCCACTATCCTAACTCCATGCAAGTCCCGGTACCCACACTATCAAAAGATAACATACATGGTGTTCATGGCATCCCGGAAGCTGCGACACTACTTTCAAGAGTGTTCGATAATGGTAGCCTCCGAAGTACCTCTTAACGACATTATAAACAACTGCGACGCGACAGGCCGGATTGCTAAATGGGCCATAGAGCTCCTTCCATTCGACATAACCTATAAGCCACGACGAGCTATCAAGTCGCAGGTTTTGGCCGACTTCGTGGCCGAATGGACCGAAGCTGAACTCCCTAAAGAGTACGGCGCATACTCCAATTGGATCATGCACTTTGACGGCTCCAAAATGTTGGCGGCACGGGCTGGCGTCGTCTGGCGTCCCCAACCGGGACACAGTCCAATCGTCCTTCGATAATGTATACGGACTCCAACAACGCAGCGAATCTGAGTCCCTACGCACGGCCTCCGGATGGCAGTCTCCATGGGCATTAAACGCCTAGAGGTGCGCGGGGATTCGAACCTCGCGATATCTCAAATAAACGGAGACTTTGATGCCAAAGATCCGAAAATGGCAGCATACCGCAATGCGGTCCTAAAATGTCAAGACAGTTGAAGGGCTCGAATTTCATCATATAGCCCGGGATAACAACCAGGCGGCGGACATATTGGCACGCATCGGTGCAAAACGCGATGCCGTCCCGCCCAAATCTTCCCGGAACAGCTATTCAAGCCATCCGTACTATGGGAAGGGGAGTCCGAAATAACAATCCGGACCCAACCGCACTTGCTGACGCCGAACACTCGACACAATCGGAGGCTCGCCACAAGATAACACCCCGCCCACGAAATAATGGCGGTTATCGCCCGTGGGCGGAGCCATTCCTAGCCTACCTAACTAGGCAGGAACTCCCGAAGACCAAAATGAGGCTCGCTGCATAGTACGGCGATCAAAAGCCTATAAAGTCCATGAGGAGAGCTTTATAAGAAAAGCACAACATGAGTCCTTCAAAGGTGTATCTCAAGAGGAAGGCGAAACCTCCTGGCTGAAATTCATGCCGGTGGGTGGGCACCACGCCGCAGCACGGGCCCTTGTAGGCAAGGCCTTCCGTACAGGATTTTATTGGCCGACGGCCCGGCAGATCTTGAGGATTTAGTCCAACGATCGTCGGTTGCCGACTTTTGCTAACCAAAGCCACATGCCACCCACCGCCCTCAAAACTATACCATCACCTGGCCGTTCGCGGTTTGGGGGCTTGACATGGTTGGACCCCTTAAGGGGGGAACCCACAAGCAATAATACCTATTGGTCATGGTGGATAAATTCACCAAATGGATAGAGGCCAAACCTGTTAAAACGGCCGAATCCGGACCGGTGATAGACTTCATATCAGGGGTAGTTCACTGTTATGGTGTCCCCCACAGTATCATCACTGATAACAGCACCAACTTCACGGCCGATGAGGTCAAATCATGGTGCAAAAACATGGGCATCAAGCTCGATTACGCCTCAGTCTATCACCCTCAAACCAACGGCCAAGTCGAGCGAGAAAACGGTCTAATCATGGCGGCATTAAACCCGGACTAGTGCGGTCCCTCAAGGAATCTAACACGCCTTTGGTTGAGGAGCTCGACTCCATACTGGGGCTGCGGACCAAGCGAATCGTTCTACGGATTCACACCATTTTTATGGTGTGCGGTGCGAGGCTGTCCTGCCTGCGACATAATTCATGACTCACCTCGCATGCGCATGTATGAAGAAAGAAAGCCGAGCTCGATCGGCGGGACAGTTTGGACGCATTGGAGGAGGAGCGCGACGTGGCAAAAGCTCGTTCCGCATTCTATCAACAGCAGGCTCGAAGATATCAAAGCGAGGAAATGCACGGGCCAAAGCTTATAACGTTGGCGAACTAGTTCTCGCTGCCGGACAAGAAAAAGGACAAACTCAAGCCCAAATGGGAAGGTCCTTCATCATCGACCAGGTCCTGACCGGCGGAGCATACCCTCTGCGAAACGCGCCGGATAACCGACTCGAGCGAACCCATGGAACGCAGCCTGTCTCACGAAGATTCTCGCCTAAGCCGGACTCCAAGTTCGTTTCCTTCCTCCGTCCACATTTTCTATTTTGCTGTCTTTCATTTCTCTCCTTCCCCTCCTTCTTCCTGAAGCCTTTAGAGGCTCGTTTGCGCTTTGTTCGCACATATTTGATGCGCTGTACGCGCTCATCATACCTGTGGGCTTCTTTACGAAGCTTATTTTATACGGGCTTCATGCCCAACACATGCGTCAAACTTCCGCATGTACCTTTTATTCACCATTATATGCATCGATATGACTTAAGTTTTGGCCAAGCTGGGTTGCTCGGCTCTGTGCTTACCCATATGTTCCCGATTGTTCGGCTAGGTGGTAAAGGAGCACCTCTGCGATTATTATTGCGGGTCAGCGGATGTGTACCTCGACCGGGTGAAGCCAAAGCTAGCGTTCTTAAGGGAATATTCGGTCGGTGAACTGAAATATGATTTTTAACTATTTACCCATATGCCCCCAGATGATTTTCTGCTTTCATAGCAGCTTTGACATGCACTTTAGGGCATGCATCCCAGCGAAAGGAACCCTTAACGGAACTATTCTTCCTGGAATATGTTTCTTACTACCCATGTAATATAACATAACTAGTTGGGCACTTGTCTGATACAGCAATAATGACCCCTACGCCTTGTCTCCATGCATATCCCGGTTCATATATAACCACGAAGGTATTCGGATACACTCCGGACTATTGGGTCCTGAGGTCGAAGCGAAAAGGTCCGCTATGACAAACGATCTACAATCCGGCTAGAAGACATTTTTTCATGTCATATTTTTACATAGTCAACTCGACTCATTGTATTCCTCCTCAATGCCATCTAATAGGCTATCTAATTTACAATCTTGCTCGGAATACTTGGCGGCCAATTGTACTTGGCCGTACACTAAGCTTACAGGGATCCCCATCCCATTAGGCCCCACAGGTCCGACCTCGGCCATGTGGTTTGGGTCAGCCTCCGTGTACCGCGTCTTTACCAAGGCCCAGGCCTCCCTGGCGCCTTGACGGTAGGCCGATATCTTCCATAGTCGGAAGCGCCGCCGTGCTCCTTGAAGCCGCTCTGCCAGATCCCCAATGCCGTCGGGCAGGGAGATAGATGGCCACAAGGCCTGGCCGACGCCTTTCATCACCTGCCGGACTCGTTCGTGCAGCTGACGCAATTCGGGAAGAAGATCACCCGAAGAACTGGGCATCTCCTCCTCAGGACGACTTGTGAGCAAACCTACATACATGTTTATGTTAGTCGCCTTCCTCGCCGAACTCTTTCAAAGTTCGCTCAAGCACTTACTGAAAATGCCACGACGAAGCCGCCGATTCTCCTTCTGGTCGGACAACCGAGCACGAACATCCTTTAGTTCCTCACCCAGCTTGGTGTTGGCATCTTGGAGGTTATTTTTCTCCTGCCGCACCCTCATAAGCACGCTCTCGCCGGCCTTTAGTTGGCACAAGAGCTGTTCCTTGTCCGGATCTAGTCCGGCGCCATCTGCAATATTTTTGTCAGATTTACACACCCGCCGCACTTCATAAACTATTTATCTTTTGAAGCGTATATTACCAGAGGGGGTCTCTATGGCTCCCCCTATAGCAGCTAGTGCGGCCTCAAGTTGGGCCTTGCACTCTTCAAGCTCCTGGGACAGTCGGGTACTCTTTTTTGTAAGATCCTGCATAACAAATGATCCTTAAATCAGTTATTCTAACTATTTTAAGTCTCGGGACTCTTGGCATATATAATCATCAAATTTCCTTACCCGTATGTCCTTTACATACTGCTCCGTGGCTCTGGCTAGACCATCTTGAGCGGCACGGACGTGCGCATCTCCCGAATTGAAGGCATTCAAGGCCTCTTGGGAGAAACATGCGTCACGAAGGATTGTCCGGCGGCACCTGTGATTCAGGGCGCTCTCCACCTCGGAGTTGGTGGCGGACAATCTGTCGGCATCCTCTGTCGGAGGAGCATCCGACGTACGCCTCGTGTTCGCCTCCGCTTCTGGACCCGGCTTTGGAGCCCGGCGGCGGAGGTTCGATTAGCAATCTCTCCGGACTCAGTCCGGCGGCTTTTTCCTGAAAAGAGCGTCGGCGTTAATCGCCTTCGAGAATCAATCCTAGGAACATGGTGACACGCCATACCATTGCGGCGGAGTTTCGATCCGTACCGCACTCCTTTTTAGCTGCGGGCGTCGCCTTTGTTGGCCAGCCGCCCTTGAGCTCGGCTTCCTGCCTCGAAGGTACCCCTGCGAAACACCATTGGTTTACAAAGTGATCAAGAAATAAGCACGGATGGGCCATTATCGAATATTGGGACCTCGGTCTCGATTACTGCGAGGCTGGAAGTATTCCGGTAATCGGCCGTAATGGCAGCAAAGCATTGTCGATGCTAAGTTGGTGGAATACCCGTCGATCAACTCCACCTTTATATCCGGATCCTCTTCGAGGTCGGATCGAGGACCGTTCCGGATCCTCGGGTTGTGGGGCGGGCTGTGTATCTTCTCCATATCCGGCGCAGTTCTTGTGAAAACCATGAAATGAGATATTTAACCATGGGAACATGGATTGGACAGGCCACAAAGATGTTTGCTTACCCAGCTTTGAGGATTATTCAAGAAAACTCCTTGATGGATTGACGCGAGAAATCCTCCTCCTCCCCTTATACATGGCGACAAGATCTTCACCAGTTCGGTGACCGATCCCGCCCTTTGCGGCCATGGCGGGTGGCATCTTCCTCCCGTTGAAGTCCCACATGGGGTGGCCCCTATATTGGGCGGCTGCACTCCTCATAATGCAGATTGCCATGACTCCAATCATGGTCAATCCAGCATAAGCCATAATCTTATTCGGCTCATCAAGTAGAGGACATCCGGTCATTTTCCCTCCGGGGCTCGAGGCGCCATCTTAGGCGCTTCTTGAGAGGAGCATTGCTAAACTCCGGAAGGCCAATCCGAACAGGATCCGGCACCGGGACGTCCTCCATGTAAAACCATTCCGAAGGCCAGTCTTCGGACACCTTCTTCGGGGTTCCGGATAGGTATCCGGTCCCGGCGATGCGCCATAACTCGGCTCCGCCCACTTGATATATTGACCCCTCATAAGAACGGGGTACTAGGAAGAATAATATCTTCCACAGCCCGAAATGAGCCTCGACGCCCAAGAACAGTTCGCAAAGGGCCACGAAGCCCGCGATGTGCAAGATGGAGGCAGGAGTAAGGTGGTGCAACTGGAGGCCGTAGAACTCCAAGAGACCCCGGAGAAATGGATGGATTGGAAATCCGAGTCATCTCTTACTAGATAAGAGATGAAGCATACCCGCTCTCCTTTAGAGGGATCGGGGACACTCTCCGCTTGGTTTCCGCCCTTGTAGGTGGCAAGTCCGGCTCGAACCGGAACCATGAAGACCGGGGGAAGAAATCCCTTGGTTTGGAGTATAACTAGCTCGCTATGCGGGACTGAGCATCTCTCCCAATTTCCAGGCTGAGGGCTGGGAGCGCGAGAGGAGGAGCCACGTCGACTGTCCATGATGGAATGGGCTTTGGTCAGAGGCGCTCCGATGAAAGCTCGCGAAGGAGGGATGGTGTGACTCAGATCTAGATCCTCGCCCCTCTTATAGGCAACTCATTTGCGCAGCTAGGGGGGAAAGTGTAAAAATACTCTGGCTTTTCGCATTCATTCAAACACGTGGAAGATGGCCATTATTGGGCGTACAAGCCAAGGAGCGCAGCATTTATCAGAAGCGGACACTATTCGACAAGTATATGGAATTTGGAGAAGAACCCGCCTCGCAATGCGAAGACAATCAACGCCGGACTCATCGTCATTGAAGCCTGGTTAAGGGCTCTTGAGGAGTCCGGATTAGGGGTGTCCGGATAGCGAACTATCATCTCAGCGGACTCTGGACTATGAAGATACAAGATTGAAGACTTCGTCCGTGTCCGGATGGGACTTTCCTTGGCGTGGAAGGCAAGCTTGGCGTCTGGATATGTAGATCTCCTATTATTGTAACCGACTTTGTGTAACCCTAACCTATCCGGTGTCTATATAAACCGGAGGGTTTTAGTCCGTAGGACGAACAAAAATCATACCATAGGCTAGCTTCTAGGGTTTAGCCTCCTTGATCTCGTGGTAGATCTACTCTTGTACTACCCATATCATCAATATTAATCAAGCAGGAGTAGGGTATTACCTCCATCGAGAGGGCCCGAACCTGGGTAAAAACATCGTGTCCCTTGTCTCCTGTTACCATCCGCCTAGACGCACAGTTCAGGACCCCCTACCCGAGATCCGCCGGTTTTGACACCGACAGGGGGCGCGGAGGGTTCGGGGTCCGGAGAGGAGTCCGGCACCTTGGAGTCACGGTCTTCGCAAAGGACAGGGATGGAGTTCGGCTTAATCGCCGTAGAGATCATCGCCCCCGAGGCGGTGTACAACCACTCGTCCTCGATCGGCGGAGTTGGCTCCGAGCTAAGGGTTGGAGCGGACGCTGGTGCGGCCTCCAGGGCACTGTTCGGCGGCAGAGCTAGATCGTGCCCATCGAGACAGTGCGGCGCGCTTGGCTTGGCTCGAATCCGTCGAAGATTAAGTCTCCGCGGATGTCTGTCGTGTAGTTCAAACTCCCAAATCTGACCTAATGGCCAGGGGCGTAGCTTTCGATCTGCTCCAGATGGCCAAGTGAATTGGCCGGCAGTGCAAAGCCGCCGAATACGAAGATCTGTCCGGGGAGAAAAGTCTCACCCTGGACCGCGTCGTTGTTGATGACCGAAGGAGCAATCGGGCCTAAGGATGACGACACAGAGGAACTCTCAATGAAAGCACCAATGTCGGTGTCAAAACCGGCGGATCTCGGTAGGGGTCCCGAATCAATCTAGGCGGATGGTAACAGGAGACAACGGACACGATGTTTTTACCCAGGTTCGGGCCCTCTCAATGGAGGTAAAACCCTACTCCTGCTTGATTAATATTGATGATATGGGTAGTACAAGAGTGGATCTACCACGAGATAAAAGAGTCTAAACCCTAGAAGCTAGCCTATGGTATGATTGTTGTTCGTCCTACGGACTAAAACCCTCCGGTTTATATAGACACCGGGTAGGGTTAGGGTTACACAGAGTCGGTTACAATGGTAGGAGATCTACATATCCGTATCGCCAAGCTTGCCTTCCACGCCAAGGAAAGTCCCATCTGGACACGGGACGAAGTCTTCAATCTTGTATCTTCATAGTCCAGGAGTCCGGCCAACGGTGATAGTTCGGCTATCCGGACACCCCCTAATCCAGGACTCCCTCATTTTGACTTCACAATGCAAAATCATTACAGCTGAAGGAAATTAGTCCAGCAGTGGATGATGGTGGTCCTTCGGAGCAACTCAAACAGGGGGTCTCTACAGCTTCTACTCCACCATCCTCCCAACAAGATTCGCAAGAAAACACAAGGCTGGACAGTCAACGTAGCTGTGTAGATGATGAGCACATCTCCCCTACTCCACCATCACAGGTGCTTGCTCTAACTTGACACTATTATATGTGGTTGCATGTTGCGTATGATGTCTAGCTTGTATTGCTTCTAACTTGAATTGCATCTGCTTACTTTACACATAATGCCTGTGAATATGACACGTGTTCCTGTTTCTAGAACATACATGTACATGATGAGCACATCTCCCCTACTCCACCATCACAGGTGCTTGCTCTTACTTGGAACTGTTATACGTGGTTCCATTTTCCGTATGATGTCTAGTTTGTATTGCTTCTGATTATGTTGAATTGCATCTACGTAGCTTACAACTTATACCTGCAACGATCACTTACCCATAAGACACATTTAACTTGGGACTGTGATGTACGTTGCATCTTGCATTGTCTTCTAGCTTGTATTGCTTCTAATTTCTTGAAATGGCACTTACGACGAGACACTTTTTACCTGATAGAATGATATTGGTTGCATGTTCATATGGTGCCTAGCTTTCATTTCTTCTACTTTTGTTGAAATGCCTTCCGCTTACTGTTTTTTCATACATATTCCATCCTCCTATCGTACGTGTGAATATGAAATGCTGTCTTTTTTGTATATATTCCATCCTCCTATCCTGCGCTTGCCTTACATCAAAGTAGTGTTAAATCAGATCATGCATCAACCAGTTATGCAGAGCTAATTTTATTCATCTTCTTGTGGTTTTGACTTCATAAGGCAATATCAGAAAATAGGAAGGAAAAGAGTAAGTTAGGGGATGTTGGTGGTCCTCCACACCGACGCAAACAGAGACTTTCTAGATTTTCCCCTGCTACTACTAATGAAGTTGAAGTCCCAAGTCTACATGATGAGTTCATCTCCCGTACTCCACCATCGCAGGTGCTTGCTCTAAGTTGACAGTGTGATAATTGGTTTCATGTTGCATATGTTGTCTAGCCTGTATTTCTTCTATTTTGATTAAATTGCACCTACTGAGTTTATACATTATACATGTGCATATGACATGGCTTTCTGTGTCTAGAATACACTGCATCTATCTATCATTCCATGTTCTTACATCAAAGTACCGCTGTTGTGTATCCCGCATCAGTCACTCATGATTGGACGCTTTTAACATGGCAGTTTGATAGTGGTTGCATCTTGCATTGATTTCTACGTTGTACTGCTTCTAATTTTCGAATTTCCACTTATGACAAGACACTTTTAACTTGGCAGAGTAATACCGGTTGCATCTTTAGTATGGTGTCTAGCTTGCATTACTTCTATTTTCTTGAAAATCCTTCTGCTTAGTTTGCACATCGTAGCTGTGAATATGTCATGACGTCCTGTTTTTCTTACATATTCCATCCTCATACGTTTGTCTTACATCAAAGTATTGCTTGTCTATATCATGCATCAATGAGTTCTGAAGAGTGATTTTATTCTTTTGTGTTGTGGGTACAGCTTGACATGGCAAAGTCAAAAAAGAGCAAGGAAAATAATATGGTAGGGAGTGTTGTTACTCATCACGTGAAACGGAAAAGGTTCTGCCATCGAGATTCTGCTGGTACTTATAGTGCAGTAGAAGGTCCAAGTCCACCGGCTAAATCTGCAAACACAAGATCACCTGCTCCACCAGCTGCAAGATCCGCTTCAACTGCATCAACATCTCAACCAGTTACTCGTTCGTTTGCTCGAACTGGGCCGTTCCCAAGCTGCCTTCACACCTAACACTACTTTCAAGCACTGCGACACAACAGACTTGGCAAGATCAGATGAACCTCATGAGCATAAACACCAAGGCGGTACTGACCGAGTCAAGTTGCGATTGCATGCTCCTTTATATGTACTCTCACGGTTTGATGTACACTAACACTTTCCATATTCGTTGTTGAACTAGCACCACGGCGCAAGCGAAACAGACATCGGGGATAATGCTTGACAGATTAACAAAATCTAAAGGAGGAAGATGGAGATCCATTTTGAGGCAGGTTTAAAAGGCCACGTGATGCTCTGAGTCAGCCAAGTTAGTATCGAGGCAGCCGTTGCCGTTAGGTGTCATGCGTATCCTCCCAACGTGGATCCAAAGATGCAGGAATGAGAAAGACAATACCCGTTTAACACCTTCCTTGACCATTGATCCGTAAGAAATGTTATTCATCGCAATTAGTAATATTGTCTTGCTCTGTCCCATACTTTCTAACTTCCTCCTAATAAGACTCACACTCTTTTTTCAATAGATGAGGTTCAAGTTGGATCTGAAAGATAATGCAACTAAACAAGCATGCACTCATGTTTTTCAGTATGCTCTGCGACAGTATCGGTACCACCTTAGAAAATTTCACTTTGAAGGCAAGGCTAACAATGAAATCGCCCAAACATCTCAAGTGGAATATATTACAGATGAAGACTGGACAACCCTCGTTAAACACTGGTCTGATCCAAAGTATCAGGTAGGCTATATTTACTTGATCAGACCACATATTGAACTTGTATTTATGTATGTGCCTTACAAGTGTATCTTATTCTATGCTAACTGTTTGAAGAACAAAACCAACCGTTCTAAAGTGAAATTCCAAGAGACAACAGGATCTCGTAGCTATATTGCACACTGCGAGGCTTTTGTAAATAACTGCTACTTCCTTCTTTTTTTGTGCCATATTATCGTATTTATATTGACTTGTTCCAAATACAGAGGAAAGCCCGTGAGGACCAAAAGAACATGAACCGAATGCAGGCAAATCTTCAAGGATTGCCACACCAAAGCAAGATGAAGGGCATGAGCACACCAGTTCAAGCTGCTATTGTAAGTCCTTACTCCTCCTGCCTTGAACTGATTGGTGCTGTGATGTGTTCATTTAACTACTTGGTTTGCAGCCAATGTCGATTACTCTGTTCACTTTTATACACAGTTGTCTTAACGTATCATTTCACCTTACATGGTTTAAAAGAGATGAAGGATATTCCTTTGGTCTTGATCTGTAATCTAGTTGTTATGTTCACGTCTTTTACAATGATAAAATAGGTTGTTTGTTTTATATCTGTTTGCCCATGATATGAATGATGTCATACTATGTTCATCCTACTTTAAACCATGTCTCTTTATCCTTAGATGTCAACGAATGTGAGGAAATAGACAATACAGTAGGCATGCTACATGGACATATGTTCCGAAAGTGATTTTATTATGTAGTTGGCACTACAATACATGCTAATGTATTACAGTAGTTCACCAAAATAAGTTATGTATAAATGTTTAACCTACTTTGTTTGTTTTTGTCTCATTAGTAATTTACCCGGTACACTAATCTACAAGTTCAAACTTTCGTGAAGCTATGGAACAAATGATTGAACAGCCACAACCACACGAAGGTGACGAGGCTACTACAAGCACAATGTCACCTCTTTAACTGCGGTCGTCGGTATCTCTCCACTAACGAAGGCAAAAAGCACCTTCTGCGTAATTCGGGTTGGTTGTCAAGTTAACCTCATCCAAATCGCCCTCTTGAACAAAATCTTCCTGCTAGATAGAGTGATATATCTGTGCTCCGGACACAAGTCCAATCCCTAATGGGCGTTGTTTCGAAACAAGAATAGTGGTTGAGAAATGTCGTCAAGATATGAATGGTTTTGAAACCGGACTATCGGACATTAACCGTTGTTCAAGAGCAATGGCGGAAAAAGGTGGAGATCGTGCTGCTCCATCAGATTCTACAACTGAAACATTAGCACTCGGTCAAATGATATGTGCTTCTATACATCGATGGTGCTTTTATCCGGAAGGATCAGTAAACTTTATGCCAACAGGCCTTTTGTTGTATGGTTGGAATTTATTTTGTTGTGATACAACATTTATGATGCTGCCCTGTGCTGCGATAATTACAACGCTATTTTTGTATAGTGTAGGTTTATCTTAGTAATGTATTCGGCTGAAACTTCAGAGGAGCCCAACATGCCAACATTAAATCGGGCCCATTCCAATTGGGCTAAAAAGCGATTCGGGCGAAATTGACATGTAGCCCACTAAAAATATCTGGGCCTAAATCAGCATAAGCTTCCATATTTTTCTGGTAGGCATGTGCCCATAGTGGGCCTTTAACAGGCCTAAACATAATTTGGGCCCTCAGTAAAAATAGGTTGTTTACAGGTGTAAATATCTCGAGCCCATAAAAAATATGGGCATTTAATAGACCGAAAGTGAGATTGGGCCCTGATTGTGCCAAATAACCCACTGGACTTAGCATGCCGAAATGGTGGCCCATTTACGACACGGATCTTTGACAGGCCGAAATTCGGACGGGCCGTAAATGCGCCAACCTAATACACGGGCCTTTAACAGGCCGGAACTTCGGTCGGGCTAGATTATCGTCATTTTTATATGGGCCATTAATGGGCCCGATATGACGTTGGGCCACATATGGCCCATGGTTTACGTCCGGCGTTAACAGGCCGAAAATGACAACAGGAAGAAAGTGGCCCAAATCTATAGTGGGCCTCTAACAGGCCGAATGTCAGACATGGCCGAATATGACCCAAATCCTTCACGGTCGTTTATGGGCCGAAAGTTTTGATGGCCTGTAAATGGGCCCAAATGAAGCCGGACCTTTAACAGGCCGGAAATACACCTGGCCGTGATTCGGCCCAATTACTTAGCGGACTGTTAACGGGCCAGAAGTGACCATGGGCCGCGTTGATGGCAAGTTTAGGACAGGCAGTTGACGGGCCGATTTGACAGAGAATGTTGAGCCTTTAGCTGGGTCGGCCTATTATGGTCTGCAGAATCTTGTGGGCCTTTAGCTGGGCCGGCCCATTGTGGTCCGCAAAATCTTGTGGGCCTTTAGCTGGACCGGCCCATTATGGTCTGCAAAATCTTGTGGGCCTTTAGCTGGGCTGGCCCATTGTGGTCCACTAAGTTTTGTGGGCCTTTAGCTGGGCCGGCCCATTATGGTCCGCTAAATCTTATGGGCCTTCGGTTGGGCCGGCCCATTTAAACTTTGCGGGCCACTGTTGGGCCAGTCCACGTGTCAACATATCATAGGCCCATCTCGACCATTGGATGAGTGACACCTGTGCCAACGCGGAGCTGACGCGTGGATCCGTCAGCCAATGAGAATTTTACACGTGGAAAATCGGCATTGGTCATGACTGTTAACGGGTTATCGGATCCAAAATGTGACCCGATAGTTTAACGGCGTTCCGTTACGGTGGATGCCACGTGTCGGTCACCCTTGATGAAAGCACTGGTGTGACGCGTGATTTATCGTCATGGAAGTGGACACTTCCGTGATGATAATTTTGGTAATGTCATGGAACACTTCTCTGACAAAGACAGTATGACTATCTTGATTCTGTCATAAATTTGTCATGGATGTACATGCATGACAAAAAACGCGACCTACTGTGACAAACACGTATCATCACGGAAGTGTATTTTTTTAGTGCATGGCAGCCCACATCGCCATGGGACGCATCGGTGAAGTTTACAACAAAGATCTTAAGGACACCATCTACCAAATATGTGGGCGCCGAGATGAGCAATGGGAGATGATCAGCACCAGGAGGGATAGGCCCATTGCAGCTATCATCTAGGAGTTGAACCAGCACATTCGTCGCCAGGAGAATCAAATGTGCACAAGCATGATAGATCTGAAGAAGATGATGACTAGGAACATGGAGCTTGAAGAGGAACTCAAGTCTACACGCGACGGATACGAGGAGGAAATCGCAATACTAGTAGAAAAGAACGACAACCTGACGAGGAAGCTAGGAGTATTTATGGGAGACCCCGCGCCAGGAGGAGATCACGACCATCCCGAGGACTACATCATCATCGATGACACCGACTCCAACCCCGATAGTAGTGATGATGATTACGAAGACGAAGCTGGAGCGGATATCATGGAGTCTTCCACCTATCAAAATTTCTACTCGACCACCATATTATCAGTAGTAATTTCCCCTTGTAAATAGTAGTAGTCCGTGTATCTTTGTAACAGTAGTTAGATCGTTTGTATGCCCTTGTTTTGAATTGACTGGTGTGTTATGATGTGTTTTTCTCATATGCATATGGGTAGTGATTTCTCTTTAGACCCCATTCTATTCTAATCTCTCCCCTCTAAACCCATCAGATGCCTCCGAGACATGACCCAGGATTTGTCTTCCCGCCGGAGCTCACTCAGTAGATCCAACAGTAGAATGCTTTGATGCAATTGCTAACAACAACAACAACAACAACAACAACAACAACAACAACAACAACAACAACAACAACAACAACAACAACAACAACAACAACAACAACAACAACAACAACAACAACAACAACAACAACAACAACAACAACAACAACAACAACAACAACAACAACAACAACAACAACAACAACAACAACAACAACAACAACAACAACAACAACAACAACAACAACAACAACAACAACAACAACAATAGCAACAACAATAGCAACAACAACAACAACAACAATAGCAACAACAGCAACAACAGCAACAACAACAACAACAACAACAACAACAACAACAACAACAACAACAACAACAACAACAACAACAACAACAACAACAACAACAACAACAACAACAACAACAACAACAACAACAACAGCAACAACAACAACAACAACAACAACAACAACAACAACAACAACAACAACAACAACAACAACAACAACAACAACAACAACAACAACAACAACAACAACAACAACAACAACAACAACAACAACAACAACAACAACAACAACAACAACACCAACAACAATAGCAACAACAACACAACAACAATAGCAACAACACAACAACGGCAACAACAACAACACAACAACAGCAACAACAACAACAACAACAACAACAACAACAACAACAACAACAACAACAACAACAACAACAACAACAACAACAACAACAACAACAACAACAACAACAACAACAACAACAACAACAACAACAACAACAACAACAACAACAACAACAACAACAACAACAACAACAACAACAACAACAACAACAACAACAACAACAACAACAACAACAACAACAACAACAACAACAACAACAACAACAACAACTACAACAACAACAACAACAACAACAACAACAACAAGCAGCAACAACAACAACAAGCAGCAACAACAACAACAAGCAGCAACAACAACAACAAGCAACAACAACAACAACACCAGCAACAACACCAACAACAACAGCAACAACACAACAACAACAGCAACAACAACAACAACAACAGCAACAACAACAACAACAACAACAACAACAACAACAACAACAACAACAACAACAACAACAACAACAACAACAACAACAACAACAACATGTAACATCCAAATTTTCAATTTTGAATGTTATACATAGAGCATCATTGCATATCATATTTTTCATTGCATTTTCTTTGCATTTTGCTCGATCCTAGAAATTCTACACAACTCAAGGACCCACGGGGAGAGTTGGGGATTTTCGTTATTTTCATATTTGAGTTTTCACAAATTTTGAAAATAGGATCATTTGATTTTAATTATTTTATCTTCAATTATTTCTATTACAAAAATATGAGAGAGGGAGTAAAATGACTTTCCCAAAATAAAGGAATAATGAAGATTTAATAATAAAATCAGAAAAGATTTTATTTTCGAGTTTTTCGCCTTTTTATTTGAATTTAGGAAAAATGCGCGTTTTTCAGAATTGCATTTAGGCCCAAATAAATGTTCATTAAATCCGGCTTGATTTTAGAAACCGGGGAAATTTTATTTCGGGATTTTTGGAGTCCGTTTGGTACTTCTTTTGATTTTTTTCCTGCGCATAATGTTTTATTAAAAAAAAATGCGCAACGCCTTTTGGGCCGTGCCCGAGCGGGACTCCGCTCGGGGGCGCTATATAAATAGCGGCCGCCCCGGAGCCTCAGCCCACCCTAGCCCGCCCAAGCGAACCCTAGCCGCCCGAGCTTGTGGCCAAGCCTGCCGCCGCCGCCCATGACGAGTCGCCGCACGCCTTCCGAGGTTCGCCGCCGCCTCGATTTTCGTGCCGGTTTTTTTTTAAACGGATCGGTTTTCTTCTGTTTTTTTCAGTTTTTTTTTATTTATTTTTTCTTTTTCCGTTCGAATCTGTTCGTCGATTTTTTTTCTCGGATTTAATCCGCGATTTTTCTGATCGCGATTTCAGATCCGATTTTCGTTTTAGTATAACTTTTCGCTCGTTTATCGGAATCAGGCGATTCAAGCGTCTGGAGTTTCGTCTCGAAACCCTCTTTACAAATAATCTACTTAGACAAGTTTTTGCATATGTAAAATTTGACCTAGATCCAGATTAGTAAAACAAAGCTGTTTTCTTCCGCCGTTTGATTTGATTCTTTTTGCAAACTGGAGTTCTTAAGTTGAACTATCTGGTTAGATCTATTTGAGTTTTACCTGTGCATTAGATGAGTACTTATTGTATGCTTGTTTGTTTGTCTGCGATAGATTACCCGTGAGTGCGCCGCTTGTTACTTCGAGTCTCTAGGTTTCGCGGATCATCAGCAAGGCAAGTAACACTTTGATCATACTCTTCTCATACCCAGTTTTTATGCATTAGATCTATCCTCAAACATTGCATGACTAGGATCTAATTAAATTGTGGGATGGGAAGTAGTTGAGGTAGTACCTATTACCTGTTTTATTATCAACCTTTGCTTATTATGCCATGCTATGCTAGTAGACGTGGATTGGGTGAGTGTATCCATGACAGAAGTGAGATTGTTATTTAATGGTTTATTTAAGGTGGCAACTTAAACACACATCTGGGTGGATTGAGGCACCTGGTTTCTATCAGGACTTGCCTGTTTTTCTTCGGACCGCCACCCAGGCTCAAAGGGATCATGAGATTATTCAAACTCGAAACTTCTGTGTGCAGCCACAAGCCATTATGGGCTCTGCAATAGTTGACTAAGTTGTGCGAACTCTTACGGGTAGACTAGCAGATGTAGGGGAAAGTAGGTGTACCGGTCTACCCACAAGTAAGGTGCTAGCTCTTCTGAAAGACTATGTCTCGGTCATCCGTTTCTCAAACACCATGTAGTGCGAGAAAACAAACGGAGGCGATCGAGTCTTGTGGGGAAAAGTGCGCAAACCTCTGCAGAGTGTATAAACTAATCATGGTTAGCCGTGTCCCCAGACATCTTGAGTATCTAGTACCTGGATATCATGTGAATCTCATCATGTTACTTCTAATTAATATTGTTGGGCTTGTTAATGAGTACTTTTCATTGGGATTGAGAATGCTGTCAACCATTCTCAATGTTTCACAACCACCATGATAGCTAAATAAATTTATTCCTTTGCAGTAGGGAAAAATTGGCTTTATGCAAAAACTGTAACCGTAGAGCTTTCCACCAGCCATATATGCATGTAGTATAGACTTATCTTTCCATTATTCTCTATGTGTTACATTGCCAGCATATTCCATGTCCTGACCCGTTTTCGGGCTGCAACGTTTCATGTTGCATACTTTTCAGACGACGAGTAAGGTGCTTAGGTCGTGGTTCTATACTCAGTGATGCTGTTGGAGTTGATGGACTCGCTTATTCTTCTAAGCCTTCCGCTGTTATCGTTATTAGATGGCCTTAAGCCATATTTATTTTATTAAGTTCTCTCTTGAGACATTCGATTGTAATATGTGTGTGGTGTCAGCATTACTGATCCAGGGATGACACTGAGCACATAGATCAGACTGTTTGAGGTCTGGTCGCCACAGAGATGGTATCAGAGCACACGCTGACTGTAGGACACGACCATTAAGCTAAAGCCCTAGATCACTACTCTCTCTTCTCATTTCTGACTCCTCATCTTTTCTACTCTTTTAGGATGACGGAAGCGAGGATCAAGTTCACTCAGCCGGATGAAGATACACCCTTTGGACGACACCTGAAGGAAGTCACTAAGTACCTTAATATTGGATTACCAAGCTTCACCGGGACCTACAATTCCACTTTACCCGAAGAGGAGCGCTGGAAGATTCAAGCTCAAGTTCCCGGAAGGACGTTTGCGCCAATCACGGAGCCCATAGAGAGTGTTTTCAATGCACCAACCTGGAGTCTGAGAAAGAGTATGGCAGCTCACATAACCACGGGGCGCATTGGAGAAGTTTACAAAGAAGACCTCAAGGATACTATCTACCAGATTTGTGGACGCCGAGATGAACAATGGGAGATAGTTGGCACTAAAAAGGATCGATCCATTGCAGCTTTCATCCAGGAGTTAAACCAGCACATTCGACGCCAGGAGAACCAGATGTGCGCAGACATGATGGAGTTGAAGACAGCAAAAGCCAAGATTATCGAACTAGAAGGAGAACTGAAGGCCACTCGCAAGGACTACATGGAGGAGATTGTAGCTCTAGTGGGACAAAATGGCGATCTTAAGGAGAAGATTGAAGAACTCATGGGAAATTCACCCGGAGGAGGAGATGAAGATAGCACCTGTCCAGAGAACTACATCATCATCGACGACACCCATTCCGATCCTAGTGATGATGATTACGAAGATGAAGCTGGAGCAGATATCATGGAGTCTTCTTCGGAGCAGTTTTTCTAGTTGACCACCATAACAGTAGTAGATTACCCCCATGTTATATTAGTTTTAGTTTCAGCACTTTGTAACGATAGATAGATCGTTGTATTGTCCTTGTTTGAATTGATTGGAGTGATATTGTGTGATTTGTCTCATGTGCATATGGGTAGTGTTTCTCTCTAGACCTCATTCTATTCTTAATTCTCGTCTTTTCTTAAAACCCTCAGATGCCTCCGAAACGCGACCCCGGATTTGTTTTCCCGCCAGAGATCACTCAGTTGATTCAGCAGCAGAATGCCTTGATTCAAACATTGGTACAGAACCAAGGCAACAACAACAACAACAACCCACCGCCACCACCACCTGTTGACCATTTGACCCATTTCTTAAGGCTGAATCCGTCGGTGTTTTCCAATAGCACCGAGCTGATTGTTGCAGATGATTGGCTCCGTAAGATAGGGAGGGAGTTGACCACTGCAGGATGTACAGATGGAGAAAGGGTGAAGTTTGCTGCACATCAGCTTGAAGGACCCGCAGCAGCATGGTGGGAGAATTTTACAGCCACTTACCCTAGAGACACTGTCACATGGGATCAGTTTCAGCAAGCTTTCCGTACTGCCCATGTTTCAGCAGGAGCTATGGCCATGAAGAAGCGTGAGTTTTGCAACTTACTCCAAGGAGGACGGACAGTTGGCCAGTATGTAGATGATTTCAGTAAGCTAGCACGTTATGCCTCAGATGACGTTGCTACAGATGCAGCTAAGCAGGAGAAGTTTCTAGAAGGACTGAATGATGAGCTGAGCATGCAGTTGATGGTAGCCACCTTCAATAACTACCAGGAGTTAGTAGATCGTGCGCTTATGATTGAAGGAAAGCAGCAGCAGATTGAAAATCGCAAGAGGAAGTATGGACAGGGGAAGAATAACTCTGGAGCTCAGCAGAAACTTCGCTTTACCCCGAAGACAGGAGGACAATTTCAGCATACCCATGGAGGAGGTAGCTCGCACAACCATAATGGCACCAAGAATGGGAACGGGAATGGAGGAAGCAATGGACAGAACCGCACCAACCCGTCAACGCCATCTAAGGTAGACCTGAGCCACATAACTTGCTTTAAGTGCCGCAAGACTGGGCATTATGCAAACGAATGTCCAGAAGGCCAGAATGGAAATGGCAATGGAAGCTCAGGAAAGAATCCGAACCCTTTCAACAAAGGACAAGTGAACCACGTTACCATGGAGGAGGTTGAAGCTCAGCCAGATGTAGTAATAGGTAAGTTTCTGGTTAAGTCATTTACTGCAGTTGTCCTTTTCGATACTGGTGCATCGCATTCATTCATATCAAGGGGATTTGCGGATAAGTTTAGCCTACCCACTAAAACTCTTAAGACACCCATGCTAGTAAGCTCACCAGGACCGGAGTATATGGCCAGTCAAGGATGTTTTCAAGTGCCATTAAGTATAGGGAGGCATGTTTTCCCAACGGATTTAATCATATTGGAATCCCAAGGTTTGGATGTAATTCTTGGTATGGATTGGCTGTCGATGTATGGAGGAAACATCGATTGCGCCAGTAAGTCAATTTTTCTTACCACCCCAGAAGGGAGGAGAATCAAGTATGTATCACGACATGAGCCGAGGAGAGCACATGTAAATTCCTTATCGAGTTGTGCAGAGGAAGTACCGGTGGTAAGGGATTACCGGACGTGTTTCCGGAGGAGTTGCGGGCATGCCACGGATAGAGACATTGAGTTTCGATTGAACTATTGCCGAACCTTTGGCCGATATCTAAGAGACCATATAGGATGCCATCCCAAGATTTGGAGGAAATTAAGAAGCAGATTAAGGAGTTACTGGATAAAGGTTTTATTCGCCCAAGTTCTTCGCCTTGGGGATCACCAGTACTTCTAGTGGAGAAGAAGGATGGATCATTAAGAATGGTTGTTGATTATCGAGGATTGAATGAAGTGACCATTAAGAACAAGTACCCACTGCCGATGATCAATGACTTGTTTGACCAATTGCAAGGAGCTAAGGTGTTTTCAAAGATCGATTTGCGATCAGGGTACCATCAGTTGAAGATTCGAGAGCAGGATATACCTAAGACAGCTTTTACCACCAGGCACGGGCTGTATGAGTACACCGTTATGTCATTTGGTCTGACTAACGCACCTGCCTATTTTATGAACATGATGAACAAAGTGTTTATGGAGTTTTTGGATAAGTTCGTCGTGGTGTTCATTGATGATATTTTGGTTTACTCGAAGAATGAAGAGGAACATAAGGAGCATTTGCGTTTGGTACTCGAGAAGCTCAGAGAACACCAGTTATATGCCAAGTTCAGCAAGTGTGAGTTTTGGTTGAAGGAAGTTGGATTTCTTGGACATGTTATATCCGGAGAAGGTATAGCAGTAGACCCCACTAAAGTTATCACTGTAACAAACTGGGAAGCGCCAACGACAGTTGGAGAGATCCGGAGTTTCCTTGGACTAGCAGGATATTACCGGAGATTCATTGAGAATTTCTCAAGGATTGCGAAGCCTATGACAGAATTGTTGAAGAAAGATACCAAGTTCATTTGGACCAAGGAGTGTGAAGCTAGTTTCCAAGAGTTGAAGAAACGTTTGGTTACCTCACCAGTGTTAATTCTGCTAGATCAGACCAAGGATTATGAGGTGTATTGCGACGCTTCACGTCGAGGACTTGGAGCAGTGCTTATGCAGGAGGGAAGAGTTGTTTCGTATGCTTCATGACAGCTTAAGCCTCATGAGCTAAATTATGCTACGCATGATTTGGAGTTAGCAGCCGTAGTGCATGCCTTGAAGACATGGAGACATTTCCTCATTGGAAATCATTGTGAGGTGTATACGGATCACAAGAGTTTGAAGTACATCTTCACGCAGAAGGAGTTAAATCTCAGGCAAAGGAGATGGTTGGAGCTTATCAAAGATTATGATATGAGATTGCATTATCACCCCGGAAAGGCTAACGTTGTAGCAGACGCGTTGAGCCGTAAGTGTCACGTCAACACACAAATGACGGGAGAAATACCAAAGGAGTTAGCCGAGGATCTTCGAGAGCTATGCTTGGAAATAGTTCCAGAGGCTATGTAGCAGCATTGGAGATTCATCAACCTTGTTGGACAAGATCAGGAAAGCTCGAATCGACAAAGAGATTGCCTCTATAAAGGAGAGAATGAGCGAAGGAAAGGCTAAGGGATTTCGTGAGGATGAGCACGATACCCTATGGTTTGAGGACCGTGTTTATGTGCCCAATGACCCGGAGATCAGGAAGTTGATTTTGCAAGAGGCACATGATTCACCATATTCGATTCACCCAGGAAATACCAAGATGTATTTGGATTTGAAGAATACTTTCTGGTGGACCGGAATGAAGAAGGATATTGCAGAGTACGTAGAAGTTTGTGATGTATGTCAGAGGGTGAAGGCAGAACATCAGAAGCCAGCAGGATTGTTACAGCCATTGCCTATACCCGAATGGAAGTGGGATAAACTAGGAATGGATTTCATCACGGGATTGCCCAGGACTCGTTCAGGCTATGACTCAATTTGGGTTGTAGTCGATCGTTTGACGAAGGTAGCTCATTTCATTCCAGTAAAGACTACCTATAGCAGTGCCAAATTGGCTAAGATATACATGACCAGGATTGTATGCTTGCATGGAGTTCCGAGGAGTATCGTATCAGATAGAGGAACCCAATTTACCTCAAAGTTCTGGAAGCAGTTGCATGAAACTTTGGGAACCAGACTGGAGTTTAGCCCAGCTTTCCATCCACAGACAGATGGACAAACTGAGAGAGTCAACCAGATTTTGGAGGATATGCTTAGATCTTGTGCATTGGATTATGGATCAAGTTGGGATGACAATTTGCCGTATGCGGAGTTTTCTTACAACAACAGTAACCAAACCAGTTTGAAGATAGCCCCTTTCGAAGCCTTGTACGGAAGAAGGTGCAGGACCCCGTTGTTGTGGGATGAAGTTGGAGACTGCCAGTTGTTTGGACCAGATTTGATTAAGGAGTCTGAACAGGAAGTAAAGTTGATTCGCGATAGGCTCAAGGTAGCCCAGTCGAGACAGAAAAGCTATGCGGATTCAAAACGCAAGGAGACAGAATACAAAGTCGGAGATAGAGTTTATCTTCGAGTATCGCCACTTCGAGGAGTTAAGTGTTTTGGAGTTAAGGGAAAATTAGCGCCCCGATTTGTAGGACTTTATCGTGTTTTGGAACGCATGGGAGAAGTTGCGTACAAGTTGGAGTTACCCGAAGGATTATCAGGAGTTCACGATGTGTTTCATGTTTCTCAGTTGAAGAAGTGTCACGCAGAGATGGCCGATATACCACCGAGAGATACAGTGCCACTGGAAGCGATTCAGTTGAATGATGATTTGACCTATGAGGAGAAACCGGTTAAGATTTTGGAGTATGCCAGTGAGTCACTCATGACAAGGTCATTAAGTTTTGTAAAGTTCAGTGGAGCCACCACACTGAGGATGAAGCCACCTGGGAGCGAGAGGAAGATTTGCTTAAAGACCACCCTCACCTACTTTCTAGCCAACCCGAATCTCGAGGGCGAGATTCATCTTAAGGGGGTAGGTTTGTAACATCCCAAATTTTCAATTTGGAATGTTATACATAGGCATCATTGCATATCATATTTTTCATTGCATTTTCTTTGCATTTTGCTCGATCCTAGAAATTCTACACAAATCAAGGACACACGGGGAGAGTAGGGGATTTTCGTTATTTTCATATTTGAGTTTTCTCAAATTTTGAAAATAGGATCATTTGATTTTAATTATTTTATCTTCAATTATTTCTATTACAAAAATATAAGAGAGGGAATAAAATGACTTTCCCAAAATAAAGGAATAATGAAGATTTAATAATAAAATCAAAAAGATTTTATTTTGGAGTTTTTCGCTTTTTATTTGAATTTAGAAAAATGCGTGTTTTAAAATTGCATTTAGGCCCAAATAAATGTTCATTAAACCCGGCTTGATTTTAGAAACCGGGGAAAATTTATTTCAGGATTTTTGGAGTCCGTTTGGTACTTCTTTTGAATTTATTTCTACGCGTAATGTTCTATTAAAAAAACGCGCACCGCCTTTCGGGCCGTGCCCGAGCGGGACTCCGCTCGGGGGCGCTATATAAATAGCGGCCGCCCCGGAGCCTCAGCCCACCCGAGCCCGCCCGAGCGAACCCTAGCCAGCCGAGCCTGCCACCCCTTGCCACAGCCCCAGCCTGCAGCCGTCGTCGCCAGACGCCTCCGAGGTTCGCCGCGCTTGATTTCCGTGCCTTTTAAAAAAAACAATCGGTTTTCTTTGGTTTTTTGGTTTTTTATATTTTTTATTTTTTATTTTTTTTTTTTTCCGTTCAATCTGTTACGCGTTTTTCTTTTTTTTCTCGGATTTAATCCTAGATTTTTCTGATCGCGATTCCAGATCCGATTTTCGTTTTAGTATAACTTTTCGCTCGTTTATCTGAATCAGGCGATTCAAGCGCGTGGAGTTTCGTCTCGAAACCCTCTTTCCGAATAATCTACTTAAATAAGTTTTTGTATCTATAAAATTTGACCTAGATCCAGATTAGTAAAATGAAGCTGTTTTCTTCCGCCGTTTGACTTTCGTTGCTTCGTTTGATTTGATTCTTTTAGCAAACCGGAGTTCTTAAGTTGAACTATCTCGTTAGATCTATTTGAGTTTTACCTGTGCATTAGATGAGTAATTATTGTATGCTTGTTTGTTAGTCTGCGATAGATTACCCGGAGTGCGCCGCTTGTTACTTCGAGTCTCTAGGTTTCGCGGATCATCAGCAAGGCAAGTAACACTTTGATCATACTCTTCTCATACCCAGTTTTTATGCATTAGATCTATCCTCAAACATTGCATGACTAGATCTAATTAAATTGTGGGATGGGAAGTAGTTGAGGTAGTACCTACTACCTGTTTTATTATCAACCTTTGGGAGTTACTTCTACGTTTGCTTATTATGCCATGCTATGCTAGTAGACGTGGATTGGGTGAGCGTATCCATGACAGATGTGAGATTATTATTTAATGGTTTATTTAAGGTGGCAACTTAAACACACATCTGGGTGGATTGAGGCACCTGGTTTCTATCAGGACTTGCCTGTTTTTCTTTGGACCGCCACCCAGGATCAAAGGGATCATGAGATTATTCAAACTAGAAACTTCCGTGTGCAGCCACAAGCCATTATGGGCTCGGCATAGTTGACTAAGTTGTGCGAACTCTTACGGGTAGACTAGCGGATGTAGGGAAAGTAGGTGTACGGTCTACCCACAAGTAAGGTGCTAGCTCTTCGAAGACTATGTCTCGATCATCCGTTTCTCAAACACCATGTAGTGCGAGAAAACAAGCGGAGGCGATCGAGTCTTGTGGGGAAAAGTCAAAACCTCTGCAGAGTGTATAAACTAATCATGGTTAGCCGTGTCCCCGATTATGGACATCTTGAGTATCTAGTACCGGATATCATGTGAATCTCATGATGTTACTTCTAATTAATATTGTTGGGTTTGTTAATGAGTACTTTTAATTGGGATTGAGAATCATCAACCATTCTCAATGTTTCGAACCACCATGATAGCTAAATAAATTTATTCCTTTGCGGTAGGGAAAATTGGCTTTATGCAAAAGCTGTAACCAGAGAGCTTTCCACCAGCCATATATGCACGTAGTATAGACTTATCTTTCCATTATTCTCTATGTGTTACATTGCCAGCATATTCCATGTCTTGACCCGTTTCGGCTGCAACGTTTCATGTTGCGCACTTTTAGAACGACGACTAAGGTGCTTAGGTCATGGTTCTATACTCGGTGATGCCGTTGGAGTTGATGGACTCGCTTATTCTTCCAAGCCTTCCGTTGTTATCGTTATTAGATGGCCTTAAGCCATATTTATTTTATTAAGTTCTCTCTTGAGACATTCGATTGTAATATGTGTGTGATTGCTACTCTGTTATAAATCCTTGAGTCTTCGTGTGGTGTCGGCATTCTTGATCCAGGGATGACACCGAACAACAACAACAACAATAACAACAACAACAACAACAACAACAACAACAACAACAACAACAACAACAACAACAACAACAACAAGAAGAAGAAGAGAAGAAGCAGCGACAAAAGAAACAACAACAACAGAAGAACAAAGAACAACAACAACAACAACAACAACAACAACAGCAGCAACAACAACAACAACAACAACAACAACAACAACAACAACAACAACAACAACAACAACAACAACAACAACAACAACAACAACAACAACAACAACAACAACAACAACAACAACAACAACAACAACAAAAACAACAACAACAACAACAACAACAACAACAACAGCAACAACTGAAAGTGCGTTATATCGACTAGAGGGGGGGTGAATAGGCGATTTTTATGAATTCTTCAACGAGGAATTTGCGGTGAGGAAATTCCTTAGCGAAGAACTACTTATGCGGAATAAGTACTCGAAGTAAGCATAACAGAATACACGCATGGTCATCATGATGAAATGAAGACAATCACAGAGTACGAAAGCGTAATCACAGGATAACACAAGATGAAGACAAACAGATCAAGAAATTGAACGAGGAAATTGAGAAAGTCTTGATCAAAGTCTTCAAACACAGATATGACAAATACTCAACATAGTAATGAGGAAATGAAAGGGTTGAGGAAATAGAAACAGATTAGGTTGGTGAAGACAATGATTTGGTAGACCAGTTCAAGCTGCTGTCTCGGTTATACGTCTGGTTGGAGCGGCCGAGTATTTAAACTCGAGGACACACATCCGGACACCCGATCGAAAGCACGCAGCTCAGGACACCAAGTCCTCACCGTATTCTCCTTGAACTAAGGTCACAGGACCTCGTCCAATCACTCATGGTAAGTCTTGAGCGACTTCCAAACCTTCACAGACTTGGTCACTCGGCGATCCACAATTCCTCTTGGATGCTCTAGACCATGACGCCTAACCGTCTGGAAGAAGCACAGTCTTCAAAGGTAACAAGCGTCGGATCCACGCAGATCAATTTCTCGATGATTCTCAATCACTTTGGGTTTATAGGGGTTTGGTTTTGGGTTTTCCTCACTTGATGATTTTCGCTCAAAGTCCTCGGAGGATGGGTTGCTCTCAAATGACAAGTGTCAAGTTCTCTCGAGCAGCCAACCAGCTAGTGGTTGTAGGGGCGGCTATTTATAGCCTAGGGAGCAACGACATGATAAGACATAAATGCCCTTCAATGATATGACCGTTAGGTGGATAAGATATTTTGGGACAGGTGGCGCGCAAGAAGATAAAGAACGGTCGGAAATTTGACTCTCAAATTCCTCGGGGCTATCATGATCCTCACTGTAGGCAATCCAGACTTGGCGAATTCCTAACTCCTCGGTCAGAACAAATTCCTCGTGACGGAAGAACTTCGTCTCATCATCAAGAAATTGATGAATCTGTATGAGATTTCAAAGGCTTCACTCAAAGGGATTGGCGGTGTAGGATTTTGAGTTGAGCATCACATGGAAATTTTTCCTTAGTATTTCCTCGACCCCTTTAACGAAGACGGTGTTTCCTATGACTCAAGAAAGAGAAAATGAAACTACGAAAACAAAAGTCTTCACGCTTCATGTTCCTCAAATGAATACCAAGTCTTCAAGGTCACACCAATTTCTTCACTTTCAAAGTCTTGAAAGTCTTCGAATATCAAAGTCTTGATCGAAGAACTTCATTTTAGGGACGACTTTCTCTGTAAATATCAAACTCCTCATAGACTTATAGACCTGTGTACACTCACAAACGCATTAGTTCCTTAACCTATAAGTCTTCAATATACCAAAATCACTAAGGGGCACTAGATGCACTTACAATCTCCCCCTTTTTGGTGATTGATGACAATATAGGTTAAGTTTTCAATGGGGATAAACATATGAGGTGTAAATACTGATAATGAGGAATTTGATTACAAGATATAGAAGAACTCCCCCTGAAGATGTGCATAGTGAGGAATTTGCTTTTGAGGCAATGCACATTTGAAGAGTTGAATCATGGAGATCTCCCCCTATATCTTGTAATTCATACACGCATTTGACTTATAATATGAAGAATTTGAAATGCATGATGAAATATGGTGCTTGATGTTATTCAGTATGCGTGCGATATCATTAATGAGGAACAGGCATGCAAAATAACGCATCAAGAGTGTCAGAGCCCAAATCGATTTGCTATGAAGATTTTCAAGGAGCTCAAGAGAATCAGAGCATAGTGCAAGAGAATAATGCATCAAAAGTATCAAAGCACCATCGGGTTTAAGATTACAACTCGATCCAATAAAAAGTTTCAGAAGAGCGAGAGTTGTAACTTAACAAATTTAAATTACTGTATATAGGCAATAAGCTAGACCTCGCTTGAAGACTAACTCAAATTTCTCCCCCTTTGTCATCGAATGGCCAAAAGGATCGAAACTGAGGACTAACGCTCCTGAAGAATTTCAAGTTGAAGATGGAGCGCCAGCATTGTTGGGGTCGGTTGTTGAAGTAGGACCAGCCGCGGTGTCGTCCAATTCTTCATTTTCATCAGTGTCGCGAGATGAAGAATAGGAGCTGGCCACCAAGGAAGGAACTTTGACCTTCTTGTATTTCTTGGAGGAGGTGCGGACACCAAATTCTTCCTTGAGTCCCATTGACGTCGGTTCTTCCATTGTAGATATGTGAAAGAACAGCCCAGTGCGTTTGAAGGTTTCATGGAGGTAGTAGTGGTTTTTCTTCACCGCGTTGTGTGTTGAGGTCATGTTGTGAAGAAATGAACCAAACTGACGCTTGACCCATTTATGATTACGATCAACCTTCTGATGAAAACTGAGGAGTAACTCACGATCACCATCACCACAGGTGCGATGGCTTGAGGACTTTGCTTGGTGAGGTATTTGCGGCAGAGTCATGTGTGGCAGAGTCATCATTGGTGGAGTAGGATGCTGCTTTGTGAAACTGTCCATCCAATGGACGAATTCCTTCATCGATCACAGCAGTAGCCTTGCCTTTGTCATCATCTGAGGTAAATGTCCGTTTGAGGACTTCAATCCGGGGCAAGTAGCTGCAGTGGTTCAAAGTATCAGCCTTGTAATTGAGTGAAGACCTTGTCCTGATGAATCTCATTATCCAAGGCGCATAAGGCTTCAACTCAAATGGTGACATAGCAATGTTTGCGAGTCCTCATGAAGAAATCATGGAAGTTGGCGGAACGCCATGGATGATGTTGAAAAGCATATTCTTCATGATGCCAACGACTTCTTCATCGTTCGAAGTCGTGGCCCTTGATAGGACTCATTGTCTTCGCCGAATCCGATAGACAGTCCGAGGCACATACAATAATTCCTTGACGAGGAATTTGGTTCTTGGGCCTGCCTTGGCTTCAAAGGCTTCATCGGCACTTGCATATAGTGATTTGAAAGTTACGGTTCGTTGTAGATACAACGTGCACCACCAAGTGGAGGATCGAGTGGTAGGGCACGGCAATTCATTCTTTGGTGCCTTGTAATGAGTATTTTCGGACATCCATCTAAGACCCATGAGTTCACATCTTGACGTCTCCGGTGATGTGCAGCGTTGCATAAACTCAAGAATTAGTTCTTCATTCCACATAGATATCGGTGCAGAAATTTAGAAGTCCCGCATCGTGAAGAACACCGAGGACTGCTCAAAGCACGGCAGCGACTCCATGTCCACATGAGGAATATGAGCATGATCGAAGACTTTATCCTTGTTGAAGAGCACCGAGGAATAGAAGTTGGCTTGGTGGCAGTCCGTAAACGCCTCTTCCTAATGCGAGCGAATCATATGGATTATAGTCGATGAAGAACACGTGCTCGGCAAAGAAATCATCAGCCTTGAACTTTTGCTTGCTTGAGAACGGATTCTTTTGCTTGGGCGAGAGGGTGTCGATGAGTTGCATCACCACCTCGGGAATCGCAAGATCAGGTTCTTGGTGAGGAATTTCTTGTTCCTCAACAGATGCAGATCGAGGATCAGCAGACAGCAGTTTCATCAACACTAGTGGCTGGAATTTCTTCATGCACTGAGCAAGTGGGTTGAGTTTCTTGAGTCCATTTGGACTGTTTGTGCAGGGGAGAGGAATTTGTTGGAGCGGGGTGAAGAGAGGAGTATTGGGATGCGACTTTCCCAAAAGTCATCATTCATCACGGTGTGGTGCACCCTATATCCACATCTTCATCTTCAATTTCCTCAACACCACCTCTTCACCGTGTGAACCGAGGCATAGGTGAGAAATGGCTGGGGTTGAAGGATTGCATCCACTTTAATTTCTTCATCAATCTGCTCTGACGAAGCAGCGAATGATGTTCTTCATCGATCCGATTGGGATCTCATAGTCTTCTCAAAAGGAACAACGTCCTTTGATGGCATGGAGGAAATTGGAACAGCATCAATTGGATTTTCGTATGAGCTGGTCATAGGCCTCATTTTCTTCGCAGTCAAGAATCGACGCAGCTGATGCTTTCCTTTTCTTCACAGCAGCTCGTTCGCAGCCTTGGTTTTCTTCACATCGAGGCGATGGAAGAATTGGAGTTGGAGTTGGCGCGGGAGGAGCCGAGGGATTTGGTTCGTTTCTTGAGCTGGCCAGATGCGGTTGCCTGTCTTGATCGAGCTTCTGGCGCACCACTAGTGGGTGCCACGCAATTCTCGGTGGTGGAACGGGATCATCAGCCTGGAACTAGCATTTTCATCGGCAGCTGAGCGTCATCGGTGGTCTTGGTATGTTCTTCATCTGCTGAGTGAGGCTTCACTGAGGAATTTCATGTTGCATTGGGCAGCAACATTTGTGAATTTCTTCGTCGGGTTCACAAATCGACCTTGGCTCCATGCCAATCAGCATAATAGGAATCGAAGTTTTCTTTGAGGTCTTGAATTTCAGTCTGGACCTTGAGAAGTTCCTCGGTGTCATCTTGACAACGTTTTCTTGAGAACTTCTCCTTTCAGTATTGAGCCTTTTGATTTCCTTGCCTTCTCAAACTTCCATTTTCTTCAGCGATGAAGTGAGTCAACATATGACTTTGTCCAGTGTCGATGAAAGTCGGGCATAGGGGTATTGGGATCCTTGTGCGAGAGATCAATATAGTCGAGGACTTTCTTGGATCAACAGCGATGGGCACAGATGTGCCTTTGGCTCTAGCGACCTTTTCTTGATCGTCTCGATGATTTCCGCAAGTTCATCATCGATGCTTCATCATCGAAGGCACATGGAATGCAACATGTTTCTTCTTTGGGCTAGGCCGAGGACCTCGTCCATTTGTTGCTTTGGTCTTCAAGCGAGTCGGGCGGATGAAGAAATGGGAGCTGCTAAGGAACTTGCGAAGCGCTGAGGCAATTGAGAAGCCAGCAGTCCTTTGACATGTAGCAGTGCACAGAGGCCAAGGTTTTGACGGAGCTGTTGAGGACTTTGGTGGAGCAGCAGCAATGTGAGAATTTTCTTTGAGGGTGTCTTGAGGAACTTGGCCGTGAGGGCGCAGATGGTGAAGCACTTGGCTTATGAGCAGGCTTCTTTGGCATGGATTTCCTCGGTTTGACCGAGGCCTCGATGTGATAGCAGTGGCAGAATCCTCATTGAATTTCTTCACCGCCTCCTTGGCTTGTTTTGCCAATTTTGCTTGGCGTTTAGCCCATTCATCGGAAAGTCCTCACCTCGTTTGATGCTTGTGGGATCAGCTACTTGGCAGGTGCCAATGGAGCTCTTGGGCATGGAGGATGGAGAGTGAATTTCTTCATGTACTTAGGAGTTACATATCTATATTCCTCCATTCCGTGCCCATCTCCGTTCAATCTTCCGAATCGCACCTTGCGTTGATTTTTGTTTTCTTCATCCGGTGTGCGATGGTCGGCATAGATTTCCTCGAGGATTTCAAGCGCATCATAAACTCAAGTTTCTTTCCTCCTTTCGTGGCTTCTTACCGTCGCCATGTTCTTGATTGAGGAATTTGAACAATTGAGTTCTCTCAAGAAGTATGCACTTTTTCTTCGAGGAACGCTGCAAATGAGTTAAGTTGATGATAACCTAGTGATTCAGCTGCGGACATGTGTACCTGTGAACAGAGTATAGTTGCGAGGAATTTGGAGAGGTCATATGCGTTCTTAGAAGGTTTTTCAAAAGAACAAGTTTTGAGGATTTTGACGGATGAGCCTTGAAGAATTTCACTAAGCGTTCTTTGTCTTAGGTTCGAGTTGTACAGATCGAGGATCCACACAATTGAGGAATCTTGAAGAAAATCATTGCTTAGAGAAACGAATCAAGAGCCTATTTTGGTTGAGGTGTTCATATGTGTGAAGATTTGAAGAATAAACACCTTTGAAGATTTTCAGGGAGGTTTGAGAATCAAAGCGAGTAATAAAAGTATCTTTTAATTACCTGAAGTGAAGAACACGACGAACTGAGAAGAACAGTTGGGAAGTTCGTCCGTTCAGATCTTCCACGCCCTAACTTGGCGGAGGAAGACAGCTACGGCGGAGGAGTGAGGATTTCAGCGGTCGGCGAGTACGTCGGCGATGAGGTCGAGGCGGTGAAGCTTTTCCTCACCGGCGACGATGGAGTAGCGGTGGCGCTAGGGTTTGAGGAGCTCGGCGGAGAGAGATGTCGAGCGAGTAAAAGAAGTGAGGAAGGGAGAGGGTATTTATAGACACGGTGAAAAGCGGATCGCCCAAAGATTTAGGACAAACATGCCTGACCATTTCCTTCTCACGACATGTGTCACCCACGTGCTGTGTAGTGGAGATCGTGTACGATCGTGGGTGAGTAAAATAATGTATCGTGGGATGCGGAACGGTTTGAGCGGTAAAACCGAAAATTTGGATAAGATCAGTTTTAAAATTTCGTTCGCAATTTCTTGACTATCAAGGACACGGTGAAGATTTTGAACGAGTTTCAAAATAGAACGCACATGAAGAATTTGTGAATAGATTGGGTTGAGTATAGCATAGAGGGGGAAGGGTCCGATCACATTCACTTAGAAGAAAAAAGCGACTTGAAGAAATAGCCATAAGTGAATGCTGTAGAGGACATAAACCCTTATATATATAGCCAATGAAGAAAGACGACGGAAACAGTGAAGATTTTGCAGAGTTGAAGAATTTGAAAAACGAAGAATTTCAAAACGAGGAAAAACTCAAATTGAAGATTTTCAACTTTGGTGGTGGCGTGACCCATCAGTATAAGAATGATGATTTCAGACACAGCGTACAATTGTCGTAGGGTTCTGAGAATCAAATTCTTCATCAATTTCTTCACACTAAGAGTGTTATTCTTCATTGATTGAAGAAAAACGTTTCTTCATGTGTTGCACATCTACGTCATCAATCTTGCATAAGTGTTAGGATGTGTGTCCATTTCAAATAACGTTCGAAGATTCTAAGATATTTAGCTCACACCGCAACTTGCTAAATCTCTTCTCATCCAGGGGCTTAGTGAAGATATCAGCTAGTTGTTCTTGATCTTCACGTGCTCGATGGAGATGTCGCCCTTCAACACATGATCACGAAGAAAATGATGGCGAATTTGAATGTGCTTTGTCTTGAGTGCTGAAGCTGGGTTGTGAGAAATCTTGATGGCACTCTCATTGTCACAATAGAGAGGCACATTCTTCACGTTGATGCCGTAGTCCTTGAGAGTTTGCTTCATCCATAGCAATTGAGCACAACACGAGCCAGCACCAATGTATTCAGCTTCCGCAGATGAAGCGGTGATCAGTTCTGTTTCTTCGAGGACCAACGGACCAAAGATCGTCCGAGGAAATGACAAGTACCAGATGTTGACTTGCGGTCCACGATCACCAACATAGTCGAGTCGAATATCCATTGAGATCAAAAGTAGAGCCCTTGGGGTACCATAATCCTAGTGTTGGAGTGTGAGCTAGATATCGAAGAATATGCTTCACACCTTATGGTGTGATTCCTTGGTGTAGCTTGAAATCGGGCACACATGCAAACACTAAGCACTATATCTGGCCTAGATGCACATAAGTACAATAAAGAACCAATCATGGAGCGGTATACCTTGTGATCGAAGTCAATATCATTTTCATCGATTGCATAGATGGCCATTTGTGGGCATAGGAATTTTAGACGCCTTTGCAATCTTGCATGCGAATTTCTTGAGGACATCCTTGAGGTATTTCTCTGAGATATGAATATGCCATTGTGTTGTTGATTAATTTGAAGACCTAAGAAGAACTTCAACTCTCCCATCATAGACATTTGATATTCTTCACTCATCATATAGGCAAATTCATCACTATAACGTTGGTCAGTACAGCCAAAGATAATATCATCAACATATATTTTGCACACAAACAGTTCACCATCATAAGATTTAGTAAAGAGAGTAGGGTCGAGTGAACCGGTGTGAAGCCATTCTTCACAAAGAATTCCTTCAATGTATCATACCACGCCGAGGGGCTTGCTTGAGGCCATAGAGGGCCTTATTGAGTCTGAAGACTTTGTCGATTCTTTGGATCTTCAAACACAGGGGTTGAGCAACATATACTTCTTCCTCAAGCTTACCATTGAGGAATGCACTTTTCACATCCATTTGATATAAAGTGATATTGTGATGGTTTGCATAGGCGAGTAATATGCGAATAGACTCAAGTCTAGCGACAGTGCAAAAGTTTCATCGAAATCAATTCCTTCAACTGTGTGTAGCCTTGAGCTACTAGTCGTGCCTTATTCCTCACCACAAGACCATTTTCATCTTGCTTGTTGCGGTAGATCCACTTTGTGCCAATGATATTATGCTTGCGAGGATCTGGACGTTTGACCAGTTCCTGACATTGTTGAGCTCGAATGATGTAATTCTTCTTGCATGGCCTGAATCCACTGGCTCCATAAATGCTTCATCTACCTTAGTGGGCTCTGTGATAGAGAAAAAAGCATAGTGCCCACAAAAGTTAGATAAATGTGAAGCTTTTGAGCGTGTGAGAGGACCTGGCGCTTTAATGTCATCGATGATATTCTCCACTTGCACTTCTTTTGCAACGCAAGGATGAGCTGGTTGTCGTCGAGGAATTTGATCATTTTCCTCAGCACCATTTTCTTCAGCATTATCTTCAGGTGCATCAGCTCGACGTTCTTCACGTCTGAGAATGAATTCTTCAGCAGTTTCTTGATGGGAATGACATCCTCGGTTGCCTTGAACCTGATAGAATCCTCATGTGCTGGTTCGTCTAACACGAAGGTAGGTGCTCTCTTTGCGAGCCATTAGTTTCATCGAACCGCACATCTGATGTCAACAATCTTGTGGAGTGATGTTGAAGACTCTGTAGGTGTCGAGTCCTTTCCGAACCAAGCATAAAACCTTCATGTGCTTTGGTGCAAATTTAGAGTTGTGATGAGGATCTCTAATCCAGCATTTAGCAATCAAGACTTTGAAATAACTTACATTAGGTTTCTTGTCGTTGAGGAGTTCATAGGCAGTCTTCTTGAAGAATTTGTGAAGATATACTCTGTGATGATGTGGCACGCAGATGTCGATTGCATCAATCCGAAGCGACTAGGCGTTTTGTATTCATCAAGCATAGTGCGAGCCATCTCAACAAGAGTTTTGTTCTTGCGCTCCACGATGCCATTTTGCTGAGGAGTATAAGGAGCAGATAACTCATGAGTAATACCAAGTTCATCAAGATAGGCATCAAGACCAGAATTCTTGAACTCAGTTCCATTGTCACTCCTGATGTGCTTGATCTTCACACCAAAGTTAGTTGAAGCCCTCGAGGAAAATCGTTTGAAGCCTTCCTGCACTTGATTTTTGTAAGTAACAATGTGTACCCATGTGTAACGAGAGTAGTCATCAACAATAACAAAGCCATATAGAGATGCATCATTAACGACAGCTGAGTAATGATTGGGACCAAAGAGGTCCATGTGAAGCAATTCAAGGGGCGAGTAGTGGTCATGATAGTCTTCACTGGATGCTTAGCCTTGGTCATTTTCCAGCTTCACAGGCTCGCATAAGTGATCCTTGAGGAATTTGACATTCTCAATGCCAATGACATGCTTCTTCTTCGCATGGCGTGTGCAAATTCCTCATGCTGCGTGACCAAGTCACCGATGCCATAGCCAGCCTTCGAAGCTTTTGCAAGTAGACACACGGCTGGTTGTGGTCTTGTGGAGAAGTCAACAATATACAAGTCTCCTCTCCTAAAGCCTTGAAGACTTTGGAATTGTCGACTTCCATAATCACAACACAACGATACTTGCCAAAGATAACAACCATATCAAGATCACAAAGCATTGAGGCGACATGAGGTTGTATCTTAAGGACTCAACAAGCATGACTTTGTCCATGTGCATGTCCTTAGAGATAGCAACCTTACCAAGACCCAATACGACTTTTGCCTTTGTCGGCCAAAGATGATATGCTTGAGATGTGACGGTGATAAGGAGCATCCATCAATAGATTCTTGTCACCACCATGTGATTTGTACATCCACTATCGAGAACCCACTCGGTGGCTTTGGGTTGATCATCCTGCAGATGAATTAGTACAACTTACGATCTCATATACTTCATCGGTGAAGAATATGATATCAAGTTCATCGAGATGAATTTCATCGATCGGTATCAACAGATAAGCGGTATGAGGGCGTGTGAAATGAAAGTTCATTTCATCATGATTAGCTGCGTCCTTTCGAGCAATTTTGTCGGGCCCCAAGAAATTCTTGAGACGTTAAGGCACGTCTGGAGACCTGACCTCTGAGAAGAGATTAGTTCTTTTCTTCACTACCCACATCGAAGGGGTGGCAAAGAGTTCATCACTCTGCGAGCACCATACGAGAATGGTGGCATAGAAGCCAAACCATTTCGTTTCACATAAGAGGGTTAGGGTAAGCATATGAATAAGCGGAGAAATTCTTGAGGACTTATGAACATATTGGTTTGAAGAATAATGCACATATTCATAGCCCTTAGCTCTACCTGCGAAACAGAGTTGTTAGCACGATGATAATCATATGAGGACTTTGATCCTTTTGAGGAATTTGATCCACGTGAGAATTTGGTCCGTATGAGGACTTGGATCCATATGAAGAATTTGGTCCATATGAAGAATTTGATCTGGGGTTCCTATTCTTCACTTTGGTGGTGTCATGAGGACATTCACTGAAGACTTTCAAGGCACTTCTTGGGAACCAGATTTTCTTCATAGGGGAACCGTTCTGCGATTAGTGCCAACATATCTAGCAAATACTTCACCATTCTGATTTTTGAACAGTTTATAGTTGAGTCAAATGACTCATCGGAAGAATGAGGAGATTCGCATGTAAAGCCAGATAAGTTAGATGGATCAATGGAGGTCCCTTTGCAGCAACCCATGAGGTTTTGGGATCTTGCTCGGGCTTCCAATATGTTCCATCAGCATTGAGTTTCCTCTCAAAGGCAATACCCTCTTTCCTAGGGTTCTGTTGAGGATCTGCTTTTAAGCACATCACAAAGAGTCGATGCCCTTTGAGGCTTTTGTACATGCTGTCATGTACAATTCCTTCAACCTGCATCGTCGGTGATACTAGCAATGTCCTCGGATGAGGAATTAGTGATAGCGAGGCAGGTGAAGAATTTGTAACAGTTGAAGCATTTGAACATTCAGGTGAAGAATTAGCGATTCACGTTCAATGCACTTTAAGCATGGAGGAACAAATTCTTCTTGAGAAGCGCTGATTTGTTGAGCAAGTAATGAATCGCGCTCCTTCGAAGATCTTCATAACTCACTCTTAGCTTCTCAAGATCTTGCTTTCTTTGAAGAAATTCATAAGAAAGTTTCTCATGATCGAGATAGAGAGTGTTATGATGACCTTGAAGGCTGTCAAGCCTAGGCTGAAGTCTCTGAAGATTTTCGATCGTATTTTAGTGCGATCCATTTCTTCACCCAACATATCATCACTTTTGTCTAGCATGTTTTGAACCTTTTCAAAAGCCCTTTGTTGTTTATAGCAATCTTAGCAAGTTTAGAGTAGCTGGGCTTGAGATCCTCATCGATTCATTTTCACTAGATTCAGAGGAGGTGAAATTCAGTACCTTGGCACCTTTTGCCATGAAGCAATAGGTGGGAGCGTAGTCATCATCATCCACATCAGGCTTGTCGGCGGGGTCAGTTTCTTCAGTGTTGAAGATGGACTTGCTAACGAAAGCAGTAGCGAAAGCCAGACTAGCCACACCAGATTAGGATTCTTCAGACTCCTCATCTTCCTCATGTTCCTCAGATTCAGCTTCAGAGTCCATTTCCTTGCCAATGAATGCCCGAGCCTTTTTGGAGCTGCTCTTCTTGTGAGAAGAAGGCTTTGAGGATTTTGATGATGAAGATTTCGATGATTTCTTCTTCTTCTTCGCGTCTTCAGAACTGTAATCCTTTTGTTTCTTCTTCTTTAATTCCTTTTCCCACTGAGGACAATCTTGGATGTAGTGACCTGGTTTCTTGCATTTGTGACAAAGTCTTCTCTTATAGTCACTAGATGAGGAATCACTGCTTCTTGAGGATTTTCCAAAGCGACCACGTCTTGAGATTTCTGGAATTTCTTCAAGAGCGGTGCTAGCTCTGGCCTAATTCTTGAGGATCTCCAAGGCTACTACGAGTCTTCACACTCAGATTCGAGACACAGCCTTGGCCTTGAGGCACGTGTTTTCCATAGCTAGAACCATAGAGATCTCTCTTTTCAGAAGTGGAACTCGTGAGTATTTAGCCTTCGAGGATATCGGCGGGGATCAAGAGACTTGTAGTCAGCTCGTTCTTGTATCATCGGTGCGAGTATCAAATGAGGAATCAAGCGATCTTAACAATTTCTTCACCACCTCATGGTCGGTGATGTCGATGGCGCCAAGTGCTTGAAGCTCATTTGAGATGTCGGTGAGGCGATCGAAGGTTTGTTGAACATTTTCGTTGTCGAGTCTTTTGAAGCGGTTGAAGAGATTCGAAGAACATCAACTCGAGAGTCACGCTGAGTTGAGACACCTTCATTTACTTTGGACAGCCTGTCCCGGATGAGCTTAGCGATTCCAAAGCACTCACTCTTCCATATTGACCTTTGCTCGGATGGCCACATATGATATTCTTAAGCTTGAGAATCGAGTTGCTTGAATCTCTTCACATCAGCACATTCGGAGAAGGTGTGGTGAGGAACACCATTTTCCACAACATACGGAGATCGTTGTCAATTGCTTCAAGATGCATTCGCATCTTGTTCTTCCAAAGGGGTAGTCCGTCCCATCAAGGTAGGACACCTCTTTGAGACCTTGATCATACCTGCGGTCGACATAACTAAAACTCCGGTGGTTAAACCAAAATCACACGTAACAAGGGAGTACCTTGCTCGATACCAATTGAAAGTCGTTATATCGACTAGAGGGGGTGAATAAGCGATTTTATGAATTCTTCACTAAGGAATTTGCGGTGAGGAAATTCCTTAGCGAAGAACTACTTGCAGCGAATAAGTACTCGAAGTAAGCATAACAGAATACACGCATGGTCATCATGATGAAATGAAGACAATCACAGTCTGAAAAGCGTAATCACAGGATAACACAAGATGAAGACAAACAGTGAAGAAATTGAACGAGGAAATTGAGAAAGTCTTGATCAAAGTCTTCAAACACAGATATGAAAAATACTCAACACAAGAATGAGGAAATGATATGGTAGACCAGTTCCAACTGCTGTCTCGGTTATACGTCTGGTTGGAGCGGCTGAGTATTTAAACTCGAGGACACACGATCCCGGACACCCGATCGCTGAGCACGCAGCTCAGACACCAAGTCCTCACCGTATTCTCCTTGAACTAAGGTCACATGCACCTCGTCCAATCACTCGTGGTAAGTCTTGAGCGACTTCCAAACCTTCACAGACTTGGCCACTCGGCGATCCACAATTCCTCTTGGATGCTCTAGACCTTGGCGCCTAACCATCTGGAAGAAGCACAGTCTTCAAAGGTAACAAGCGTCGGATCCACGCAGATCAATTTCTTGATGATGCTCAATCACTTTGGGTTTATAGGGGTTTGGTTTTGGGTTTTCCTCACTTGATGATTTTCGCTCAAAGTCCTTGGAGGATGGGTTGCTCTCAAATGACAAGTGTCAAGTTCTCTCGGAGCAGCCAACCAGCTAGTGGTTGTAGGGGCGGCTATTTATAGCCTAGGGAGCAGCCCGACATGATAAGACATAAATGCCCTTCAATGATATGACCGTTAGGTGGATAAGATATTTTGGGACAGTGGCGCAAGAAGACACAGAACGGTCGGAAATTTGACTCTCAAATTCCTCGGGGCTATCATGATCCTCACTGTAGGCAATCCGACTGGCGAATTCCTAACTCCTCGGTCAGAACAAATTCCTCGTGACTGAAGAACTTCGTCTCACATCAAGAAATTGACTGAAGCTGTATGAGATTTCAAAGGCTTCACTCGAAGGGATTGGTAGGTGTAGGATTTTGAGTTGAGCATCACATGGAAATTTTTCCTTAGTATTTCCTCGACCCCTTTAACAATGACGGTGTTTCCTATGACTCAAGAAAGAAAAATGAAACTACGAAAACAAAAGTCTTCACGCTTCATGTTCCTCAAATGAATACCAAGTCTTCAAGGTCACACCAATTTCTTCACTTTCAAAGTCTTGAGAAAGTCTTCGAATATCAAAGTCTTGATCGAAGAACTTCAAATTTAGGGTCGACTTTCTCTGTAAATATCAAACTCCTCATAGACTTATAGACCTGTACACTCACAAACGCATTAGTTCCTTAACCTATAAGTCTTCAATACACCAAAATCACTAAGGGGCAGTAGATGCACTTACAACAACAACAACAACAACAACAACAACAACAACAACAACAACAACAACAACAACAACAACAACAACAACAACAACAACAACAACAATAGCAACAACAATAGCAATAGCAACACCAACAGCAACAACAACAACAACAACAACAACAACAACAACAACAACAACAACAACAAGAACCTTCCCGCGTTGTAGGAAGTCTCAGATAGGTCGAAATTCTCTTTATCAACCCCGTAGATCTAAATTATTTTTTGCATGGGAAACCTGTTTCGCTTATACTTAGCAATGTTTTCAGCACTAGCTCTTCCGACGGTTTAACTTCTGATATTTAATCCGACCTCCATTAGTCCTTAGTTAAACCGACCGGAAGCCGGCTTATTAACTGCCGTTTAACAATATTTGTAACGCCTCGACCTGTTTAATAGTGAACCGCTTCTTCCTTTCTTTCGCAGCTTTCCCATATAATCTTCCGAATGGCACTCAATTTTCGCTTGCAATCGGGTCCGTCCAGAGTCACCGAGACGCAGCTCAACGGCTATGTCACCACGGGCGTTTGGCTCCAAAAGTGTCCTCCATCGGCGCTGTCCGAAGGCGAAGTTTCTCCCGAGCCGCGAAAGCGGAGAAGTAATCGTTCATGCATCACTTAGACCGGGGTTCTGTCCGCCCGTTCAAAATTTTTCCGGATGTCCTTGCCACCGCAGCTTCATCCTCGTGACATCGCCCAAATTCGTGTCAATATATGCAACTTTCAAGTCTTCGTGAAGTCTATCTTCAAGAAGAACCATCTCAGAGTTGTTCCGGATTTTTCCATTTGAACCGCCGCACGTAGTTTTCTCGATGGTCCAACACGTAGCTGGGCGGCGGTCGATCCGTAAGAGGAAGGAAGTCGATTTTCCACACGCCAAGCACCACAGCCATCCAAAGGAATGGAACCAAACCTGGTTCTACCGCTGAACACCGCCTCGCCGACGAAAACCCTTGCCGGGTTACCGCTTCACCGCTCAAGAACACTCATCCGCTACCTTCCCGCTTAACCGCCGCTGAACGAAAAAACTTCGCACCGCAAATAATCAAGCTCCGCCTCTGATGGCCAATGGTTTAACCGGCGAGATCTTGTACGCTGTCGGGTCTCTTGGGGTATTTTGCCACTAAGCCGCCGCCCGGATTGATGCACGAGTACACCGCAGCCTCAAAGATCCTCAAAGGCGCCACGAGCTGCCTATAATCGAACAAGAGGTCACCAAATCGCCAAGAAGATGCTTGATGAACCAATCTCCGCCTCGCAGCCTCACCGATTGGCTCCATTCTGCGCCACCAACAAACCGCCATGTAAGTTCTATTTCTATCTTTCACGCCTTAATACTCCGCCAATGCACGCTAATCCTTTATCCCTTCTCAGCCGACAGCTTCCTTCGAAGCGAACCAAACCGGTTCGGGCGCCGTAAAGTCAAAGGCTACTAAGAAAACGGGCAAGAAGAAGATCGCCGAGTCCTCTAATCCGCGGAGGACGAAGAATCGATGCCGAGGTAATCCGCTTGCCGCTTGTGTTTCTTCCCGCATGCTTAATCCTCTTACAATCTTTTTATCGACAATTTTCTTCCCAGATGATGTCAAGCCAGCCACGCCGAATTCGTTGAGGTAATCTTACTTTCTTCCTAATCCGATCTTGCGCGTTAAAAGAATTCGCGCTACCGTCCGAAAGTGAAAAATACCATTCCTCCTGCTTACTTGAATCCAAATCTTAACTTGAAGACACAACAGTCGACGAAGGTCAGACAACCCGCATAGTGGCCAACAGTGTTACTTCAGCCGGTTTATCGGACACACCTATCCTAAGGCCGCCGAGGTGACTTGCTCTCCGAAAAGCGCTATCCCTTAAAAGGTTTCTTCCGATGTCCTCTCAATCCGTCTCGACCCAATTATCGCCTCTTCCAACTCGTCTCGCGGTTCATCCACCACACAATCCGCTCCACCGAACATCGCCAGGTTCGTAATTACTGCTTTGCCAATTCGACTCACCACATTCGATAAATTTGTCTTGATCCGACCGACTATTGCAGCACCAAGGCTCGCTTGAGCAAGAAGGCAAAACTCTTGATCCTACCTCGATGCTGATCCGAAAACGCCCCCAACAAACACACGAAAGTCCCTGCTGCCAAGGAAAGCTCGTGAATCAGCATAAAGACGACTCGCTGATCCACAGAGGTTGAACCGAGGTTCAAGTGGAAACTTCCCAACCTGTTCCTCAAACCGTCCGCCGAGCGAAGTCGGATCATGCTGAACCGCCGAGCCAAAGCAAAACGACGGCAAGCCCAAACAAGACCGCTAAAATGACGATGTTATTGTGACAGTATCATTACACCGCTCTCGCCAACCAACGCTTAATAAAAACACAAGATCAAAGACAGCTCTACTATTATGAGCAAGGACAAGGGGAAGACTGATATGTCGGCTTATGACAATTTCTCTCGCTAAGAGCTTCATCTGCGCTTCTCAACCGGCTTTACACAAGCCGCGACTTTGAAGCCGGGTCTAGTAAACCGCATGAAGGACCGTTATGAGGTAATCGATCTCTCATATCTTAACTGCATAGTAGTTCTAAGGGTCGGTTTAACCTTGCAAAGTTAAACCGGACTTAAGGTGTTTTTCTTCATAGCAAAATTGAGATCAATTAGCCATTAGCCCCCAAGTGCCAAGTTGAATACTTGTATTAAGCTTGGGACTTGTATAATGAAACTACTAACCTGCTTCCTTTGTCATCGTAATGAAATACACCAAAGAAGTTGTGCAACTTAAAGATCTCCAACCAACTGGAAGCCCAAATAATGTAAGTTACCAAAGCTAAGGATGAGCTGAAACCGCCGACCACCATGGAACAGCTGAAGGAGTGGTACAACCGAACGGGTCAACTCGATACCGAGAAGGCCGGTTTAGTAAAGCGGGCGAGGAAGCCGAGGCGGCCTTAAACCGTGACTAAGAGTCGACCGGACTTAAACGCCAAGTGCACGCCATGACCTCTGCCATCTTTGGTAAGCAAATTTATACCGACTATGCTCGCGTTAATGCGTCTACCGTTTAACTTGAGCTGTCTAAACTTGTGCAGCAAACGATTGCTCATCCGCCCGACGCACGGAAAGCCTTCATTGCAGACACTCGACCGAAAGCATATGACAACACGGCCCCCCGATCGAGAGACGCTAGACCGGCGGCGATTCCGGGCAGCTTGAAGAGATGAAGCGATCCGCAGCCCGGCCGGCACCATCGTCGACGCGCTGGCATGGATAGCGGACCTTGATCCGCCGACATAGCTAAAGGTTTTCCAGCGCCAAGAGAACGGTGAAGCCTTCGATAACCCCCGGGCGGATCACAAAGGAAGTTCGTCTGGGGAAGCCAACCGCCCAAGCCAATGAGGTTCACCGATCTTTTATGATGCCAAAACAAGCGGTGGAGTTTGTCATCCCGAGTGCGAGCCGATCCTCCAACCGAAGCACCTTACCCTCGACGCTGATCCGCTGAACCGATAAGTGAAGAAGTTTTCGTGCCTTAACCCGGATTGACGGTCCACCAATGACTTCCGGCTTTGGGTGAGGAAGAGGAAGGTTGAACCGACGCCGCGCCCCCCCACTGCCCAACCCGTGAAGAGCGAATCATTGCGGGATATCCAAAGCTTCAAGGCATAACTCCGCGGGAAACCCGGGCCTCAAAGGCTTTGTAATAGGATAGCAAGTGTCTTTATTGAACAATGGGACAATCTTAGTCCAAACTTTGCATGGCGGCGGTCCGCTGGCTTTTGTAAAATCCGCAACATATTTTGCCGCAATCAAAGTTCTTAAACCGCGGCGGCACCCTAGCCGACGATCAATATTTATATGAGAAAATACCGAGGCACATGATCAAAACTATGTGATAAAACATACCCCAAAGATCGTGCACCAAGGGGTTATAAACCATCACCAAAGGAGAGTAATTTGTATAAGACCGATTTATCGTAAATCGCCCGCATGATAAGCCCCCACTCCTCAATGGGATGTTTTAAAAAAAATCAAACCAACAAAATCGCCAGAAAACGCATCACAACATAAACCGTTTAAAAATTGTCGGTTTAAGGGCCGATAAAGCCAAATGATTGGTATCAAAACCAAAAAGCAAAATCAACGAAAGAATCGCTTTGCAAGAAAAGGCTATACGAACCGGATCGATGGTGTTACCATGGTCGGACAGACCAAGCCCCATAGGCGAAGCGATGGTTCAAGTCAGCCGTCCCCAATCAACTCGGGCATGATGCCGATCAAGTGGCATTAATGGTTCGGTTCACCAAAGCCCCTGTGATTCTATGGCCTTAGGCCACCAAGAGGGGGACGTTCGCATGACCATGTCCCAAATGATCTGGTGGCTTTACCGCTAAGAGGCATTGCATTGGTTCGGATAACCCAAGCCCCCAAATGACAAAAGTTTCAAAACAATAAAGGTTGAACCGGAGGCCGCTTACGACAAATTCCATGTACCCAAACCGAAGTTTATGGTAATGATACCCCGCTTAGCCGAGGATCCGTTTATTGCTTTTATTCAAAATATATACATTGTCTTAATATGTACATAAGCGAGCCAATGGCTCGTATAGTAAGGTCAAGATGAGCAATGTTCCACCCGTTGGTCTTTCCTCCGACGGCGGAATCCTTTCGCCCTAACATCAATCGATAGTAGGAACCGTGTATAGATTTGTCCACAAAAGGCCCTTCCCAAGGTGGGGATATTTGCATATCTTTCGATCTTGAATGAGCCCAGCACCAAGTCTCCTTCCGAAAGGTTCGTTTTAACCCCCGCGGATACCGACGAAGATCCGCCGGTAAACCGGAGCGAGCCTGCCATATCACGCCTTTCATCCAAACCGATCCAGATCATCTTGCCGGTGCCTCACTATCGTCTCAACATAAGCTGCCACTGGGCGTCATGACGGATTCACGAAGAACCGCCCGCCCATAGACCATAAAGAACGGCGATATCCAAAGGATCGGTTGGGAGTAGTGTTTATACTCCATTCACCGACGGTAGCTCCTCCACCCAACATCCCGGGCCCCTTCTAAAGGGACCATAAGCCGGGCTTGATACCTTCAAAATTTCGATTAGTCGCCCGCTTGACCATTGATTGTGGGTGGCTTAAAAAACACGCCGGATATGCTCTCGCTCACAAAATTCCTTCATAGCTCCCTTTGGATAAATTGGTGCCATTGTCCGTGATGATACGTGGAAACCCAAACCGAAAATCACCCGCTTGATGAACTGAACCCCGTGGCTGCATCACACTTGCTAACGGCTCGCCACCCACTTGGTAAATTTATCTACACTACCAACAGTGGGTTTTTTGTCCTGGACCTTTGAAAGGCCCAACCATGTCCAGCCCCCGTCGCAAACGCCAAGTAATTGAATCATCCTCAATTTTGGGCCGCACATGAGCACCCGAAATTTTGGCAACCATCACATCGTCGACTAGATCCTCCGACGGGGCAACAACCAATAGAAACCATGGCGGAATGGGCCACGGGATTTTGAACCGCGTGACCACAATCCCTTCATGAATCTCTCGAATTCCACACCCTTCGGGACACAAACCTGAAACGCCTCGACACACGCGACGGTGCAACTCGCCATTAACAATGGTCATAGACTTAGACCGCCAACTATCCGCCGCCAACGCCTCATCCTCCGTAATTCGCCGTTCATGTATGCCAAATAAGGGAGCGCCCAACCGAAGATATGCAAGGCCGCCAGCTTCTGGATCGTGATAGCCAAATCAATCTCATCAGGAGCTTGACCGATTTGGCAAAGACATCAAGGAAAACGCTGGACCTTTACCTGGGAACCCACCGCTTAAAGCATCACCGCCGCTCTTCCGACGATCCACATGGTCTACCCGAACTTTAAAATGTCCTGCCACAACATCCACTTCCCGACGAACGCAGCCATGAGCGGATCTTTGAGTCCCTGCCGGAATTGGGGCCACCAAGTCCGAGTCACCAAAGATTTAACCCGCTGAGATTCATTTCTTGGCCATCCGGAGACCATGGAGCAAGGCTTCATACTCAGCTGCATTGTTAGTACAAGGGAACATTAGGCGGAGAACATAAAGAACTTGTCACCGGGGGAAGTTTACGACTCCACCCCGAGCCCTCCAATTGCTCGGACCCATCAAAATGGATGGTCCAATAGGTGTGATCCGTTTTCCGGTGCTTGCAACTCCGCCCAATCATTAATGAAATCCACAAGTGCTCGGGACTTTATTCGCTGGGCACGTTTTTAAACCGTGGCCCAAGCTCTATAGCCCACTTAGCAATCCGCCATTGCTTCCCGTTAGTATGATATCGCTTAAAGGAGCCGAGCGACCACCGTGATGGGGTCCTTGGAAATATTGTTCAGCTTCCTGCCATAAAGACTCCATATACCACCGCCAATGTGGATACCTTTGTTTAGACTCGGAGAACCTCCATGTAGTAAATCGTGAACCGATACTTTTCCCCCTCCTTGCGCCCACCACAATGGCTACACTCACCGCCTCGGCATTAGCGCAACATATAAAGAGCGGTCGTCAATAGGGGCAGCAAGAAAAAGGGTTGGCCAACCCCGCTTAGATCCTCCAATTCTCAAAAGAGCCCCAAATTGATCCGCCTTCAAAGATTCGGTATAAAGGATAGCCTTCTCCGAGGCATCGATAAACCGACTTAGCGCAGAATCCCCGCCAAACGTGAACATCATTGATGCACTTTGGCTTAGCTAAGGAAGTAATAGCGTAATCTTCTCCGGATTAGCTTCAACCCCGTTTGACACGAAAACCCAACAACTTGCTCGCGAACACCAAAGACGACTTGGCCGGGTTGAGCATCATCTTGTACACCCGCAAGTTGTCAAAGGTTTCTTTAAATCCTCAATCAATGTCTCCTTCGCCTTTGATTTCACCACGATATCATCCCATAGGCGCGACATTACCCGATCTGTTTATGCAAAATTCAGACGCCCGATAAGTTGCTTGGGCATTTTGAGCCCAAAAGGCATGGACACATAGCGTAAAGCTCCAAAAGGTGATAAACGCAGTCTTCTCCGGTCTTTAACCGCCATCTTAACGATGATAACCGAATATGCATCCAAAGCTCAAACGCCACAACCCCCGCTGCATCAATGATCGGTCAATGCGGGAGGGCGAAGGATCCGCCGAAAGCTTTGTTGAGATTCGGTAATCCACGCATGCGCCAAGTGCCATTTTTCTTAAGGACCAACACCGGATTAGCGAGCCACCGGTGAAAGACTTCAACGATAAACCTGCCGCCAAAAGTCTAGCGACTTTTCTCCGATGGTTTGGGCTTTCCTCATTAAACCGCGAAGAAACTGTTTTACCGGTTTGTATTTGATCAAATTAAATTGCCGAGTTCCCACACCGCATGTCGGTTTCCATGCAAAGATGTCCCGTTCTCACGGATGAACTGGGAGCCGCTTCCTATTTAGGATCCAGGTTGGCACCGATGGTGAACGCTGGATGATTCGCCAGCACAAAATCAACAAGCTTCGCTTCAGCCGATTTGAACTTCAAGTCCGGATCATGCTGAGTTGGCTTCTTCAAAGGGGTCATATCCCCGGATCAACATTATCCTTATAATACTTTAACTCCTCCGTGGCACAAACCGACCGATAAGCCGATCACCTTCCTCGGATTCCGGAGCGATCCGGGCCCCATGAACCGTTATTGTTCCTTTGTGACCCGCATTTTCAGCTGTAAGTAGACATAACAGGCCGCCATGAACTTAGATAAGGCCCCGCCCAAAGAGGGCGGGTAAGGACTCAATTTTCACCACCTCAAATGTCAAGCCTTGCTCGAATCATGCTCGCTCCAAAGGTTACCTTGGGCATCTTATCGACGGATATGCCGATTTGTGCACTACCCGGAACATCGACGACGGCCGAGATGCCCATTCTAACCCCATCCGCCGGAAAGTTTCGAGTATAAGATGTTAATGCGCCTCCATCCATAAGAACCTTGGTAAACTTGTACCCGCCACCGAGGTGCCACCACCCTAATCGACCCGGATTGTAAACGGGAGGATGGTCCTTCCCACACAATGGGCGCTGACCAGGGGTAATGGGCCAGCTTTAAAACACCACCGCCCGCCAAGTTTCCGGGCTGGCTAAGCTGGTGGTAAAACGGGTACGCCCGCCATTCAATTGCTTTGGATTGCTCGATAACCCGACGCTGCTGTTGTTGATTGTAGCCCCTTGGTTCCGACGCTCGAACCTTCATTATTCGATTGCCTTGCCCGCCGGAACCACCAACCCCCGGATTTCTCCGAATCGGAGCGACCTCAACCGCCGCCCCTTGATCATACCGAAAGAGTTGGAGTTCTTAAACTCCGCATAATATAACAGTCCTTCCAAAGGTGGTTCGCCCGGGCCTCCTTCCCCTGCTTTGGACAAGGTTGATTTAATAAGTTCAAACGATCCGGATTGTGACCACCCCGGATGCCACCCCGCGCCCGACCCTTTGTCCTCGGTTGGTGTTGGCCACAAAGCCCATGTTGCCGTCGCTTTACGCTTGTGCCTCCTTCTTGCCGACGATGCCGGGCCCCGGAATTGCTGTTCGCTTTTCCCCCCCTTTCATTCTCCGATTCGATCCTTGGTACTATCGTAATCAGCGATTTTACCAAAACACCCATTAGAGTGCCCATATCATGACAAAACGCTTCAACCCAGCTTCATTCAACGGCTCGAACCGCAATTGGCTTCCAAGTCATGATCTGAGCTTTTGATCCGGTCTCAAGAATGTAAACTTCCGAGACACCGGGCACCCAATGGGTTGTAGACTCCGTCCGCCGACGCAAGTCGCCAGATCCACCACCGAATGGGCTGTTTACAGTGTCCTTGAAATTTTGATGAACCGGTTCTCAATCGGCCCACGAGCTGATAGAGTCCGGGGCAAGTTTTTCAACCAGGTCCGGCAGACTTTCCAAAGATCATTGTGAAGTACTTTGCACATGCGCTTCATCCACATCCAGATCTCCATGGCATCTCGTAGCTTTTATCCATGCCTCCGGAGCCAAGTCGGCAAGATAGTTGGGCACCTTGCGGGCCCCTTGAAACTTGGGCAAACGCTTGCGAAAGGTGGACGGGCAAGGCACCCCCAAAGAGCCGACGTGACCCCGGTTCAAGATGGTTGGTCGAACGCCGGGCGGATGATCCTCCGCGCGCTAATCCGCCTCCCCCGTTCCGCGCGTCCACTACCACTTGAGCATCCTCAAACCCCGCCGGATTGTTGGCTGGGCGGTCCACGCCGCATTGCTCGACACGGCCGGCCCATGCGCCCCGAGTCGACCGGGGGGTGGAATGGATCCTCTCGACGAAGTACGCTTGCCGAGCCAAGGCCGCCCCGAGGAGTTTTGACCCGCGTGGTTCCACCGCCGTGGTGAATCGCCAATTGGGATTGTTCTAACCGGCCGCAGCCGCCACGAGGTTATCCATCGGGGGAGTAATGACCCGAGGTTTCTGACGGTCTGGGTGGCCGGATGATGGCGAGGTGATCTACATCCGGGTGAACCTGCGGCCGCCCCGGGCTTCCGCCGGTTACCAATGGCGGGATTATCGTCCTCGGGTATTGAAAGCCCTTCCTCAAAACGGAAGGTAAACGGACCGATTTTTTCATGACTTCCGTGCCCCCGTCCACTCGAGCTCGAAGTCGCGATCCAAGGCGCCTGCCCGCCGCCATCCTTTTTCCCGCGTCCGCTTAGCATTAGTGATCTGCTCACCTTGCAATCTCCGCTAGAACGCCCCGATCCGGCGGATTAGCTCCGCCAGAGCACCTAACGCCAAAGAGCTCGACAAAACTTGAGCCGGGCGACAGGGCCCTCCTTCCCGGCCCCCTTTGTTGAAGGCGACCAGGGGCCACCGAGGAGTGAAGTACGTACCGGGTCATGAAGATCCCACCCCGGGGTAGATCAAGGGGTCCGAATGTCTCACCGCCGGAAAGCCCCGACCGTCATCCCGCATGGTATAAAGACCGCCCGCCGATGACTGCCCCGAGTAAACGACGGTTTCGCTACCGATGCGATCCGCCAGAACCTCCGTGGACAACTCCCACGAAACATGCTTGACCGGTTTGGCTGGGGGGACCTTCTTCGCCACCGAGCCGTTTCCCGACGAGGGCGGGGTGTCCGCCCAGCCCCGACCGCCGATCCTGCCGATGAACAAGCCGCCAAAGGGGACCCGACCAGATAACGAGCCCGGGCCCCACCGATTGGTAGAGCTTGCCGAATTCTTAGTCATCCGCCCATCGATAGCCTTCGAGTCCCGAACTTGCCCTCTAAGATCATCAAACCATCGGCGATAGCCCCACGGCGCCCAACCGTCGGGAATTGTCACGCAGATGTCCTCATGAAAGGACTTAGTCGCAGGCCATCGTACGGGTTACCTAGAGGGGTTAATGCGACACAAGACACGGAATTATGCGGTTCGCCCCTTTAATGAAGGTAAAGACCACGCCCAGCGGGTGTGATTGATATGATTCGCCACTAAGGAGCAATATTTGTTGGCCCAATCCGTTTAACTCCCCCGTCGCCCCTTATATACACGGGTTAACGCCTCCAAGCTTTTAATCCCAATCCGCCATAGGAGTCCGTTTGGTCTCCTTTCTTGTCTTACAA